>QEPC01000841.1:3733690-3747836 GCA_003113815.1 Sphenodon punctatus | reverse complement strand
TTTACATACCTGATTTGGCCCATTCAGCACCTGCAAAGTGAAGTGAATAAACCTTTGGAAGACTAGGACCTGAAAGTATGTCTGTGAACTGACATACATGACTATGCCAGCACAGCAGGTAGTGGGGCATGGGGCATTATCTGGCTTAGTGGATGACAGCTGGATCTGTAGAAATCGTGCTCCCTGACAGCTCAGCTCAACAACATTCATGCCCCCTCCCCACAACACTGACTAACCATGTCCCTTGCCGACTGTCAGTGTAAGGTTGTTGGCCTTGCCTCAGACCCTTCCCGTATGGCTTGGTGGTAAGTCCCTGCCTAGGCATACAGAAGCATCATCTGCAGTACTGCTCAGACCTGGGATCTGGAACTAGAGCCAGAGCGGTTGCCAGTTTCAGCAGCTGCTCCACACCCATCATGTGCATGGGTTGGCCTGCTGCTGCCAACCTCACCTCTCTTCTACCCCTGTGCTGCCAGAGAGGCAGGGTGACTGACTGGGTGAGCAGAAGTAAGTTGCTCAAATGGCTTCAACCCTCTTTTCTGATTGGTGGCTGTGCCACCATGAAGCACCTACCATTTTAGAAAATCCCCACTGGGGGAGAAACAGGGAGTCAACGCCGGCTCTCTGGCCCTAAATTTGAAGGCTGAGAGGGACAGGGAAGGGGACACACACACCCTTTGGAAAAACAAAAGAAAGGCGTTCCTTTGTCTCCTCTCTCATTAAACCAGTGCAGCATGGGAGTGCTTCCTGTCATGGGTAATCTCACTGGCTACTTGATTCCAGGGGGGGGGGGATTTCGGTTTCAGTTCTTCATGATTTTCGGTTTGGTTTTTTGGTTTTTTTTAAAACACTGATTTTCCCCCCCCCCCTCTTTTTTTTTTTTTTTGTCTCATTTATTTCTCCCATTGAAGTCAATGAAAACAAACTGGAAAAGATCAATGTAAAAAACCCTGAAACTTTGGAACCAAAACGAAACCAGAATTTTGGTTTTTTTAAAAAAACCTGAAGCAGCCATTTTGGGGCTGTTTTGGTTCTATCTGATACGGAAATTCCCACCCCTAGTAAACTGTATATCCATTAGATAATGTTTGCTGGTACAGGCCTAGACATTTTCAGTGCCTTAACTTCCTGTCTGGCAGGTGAAATGATTTCCTTCTCTTCACCTTTTCTTAATTTTTCTTTGGGAACTATAAGCTTTTCAGGACACGAATAGTCTCATGATTTGTATGTTCACAGTACCTAGTGCAACAGGGCTTTTGTTGTATTTGGAACTCCCACCCCAAACATACACATGTACTCCCTTCCATCCTTCAAATTCTTCCTAAAAATCTAACTCTTCCACCAGGCTAGCTCCTCACATCCACAGATTGCTCATTTATGTTTCTCCTTATACCATCTTATCAGTCAGAATATCCCACCCCCTCTTGTAACTAAACTAATAATTACAATTCCTGCATCTGCAACTTCTCATCTTCCTGATTATCTCCCTGTCTCTCCCTATGCAATCCTCTTCTTTGTCTCCCCTCTGATGTCCTTCCTAGATTGTAAGCCTAGTGGGGCAGAGATTGGTCTCTATTCTTGATTGTTCAGCACTTGGCACATTTTTGGTACGATAATAACAGTATGGAACTTCTAGTTACAGTTGTAATTCAATTAATAATGGTAGGGAGGGATGATTGCTTGCCACTGTACACAACTCGCAGGAGAGGAATGGGGGACATATGCCCCCCCAGAGTCTCAGAAGTCCTATAGAGCCCCTGCCAACCCACACTACTGTGCCCCATCCCACGTTTGACAGTTACCAGTCACATTTGCATGCCACTGTGCACTTTTGCTCTTTAGTCCTCTGAGCTACCACATCATGAGGCCAGGGGGATACATTTTCGACCACTAATTAATTATGCCTCGCAACAGCCATGTAAGTCAGATAGCTTTCACCATCCCCATTTTACAGATGGAGAAAGTATGACACAGAGAGGATATGTGGCACTGTGTTTCAGTGCAGTGGAGTATGACACAGGAAATCTTTGCCTCAATAATGGTTTGTTTGGATAAATTACCCTCCCTTTAATAAATTACCCCATCCACATTTCCTTTAACATTAGGTAAACAGAGAGTTAGTTACTTCTCTTGGGGTGTTTTGAGACTTCTCTTGGTGTGCTTGACATTTTATTACGGTAAATAAAATTAACATTTTATTACAGTACACAGGGGTCCTCAACCAAAATTACACACTTTACATTCACCAGGGATGCAATGTTGTCCTCACTGAAGCCAGTGACTTGGCTCCCATTGATTTTAATGGGTGACGATGGCACCTACTGTATAAAGAGTCCCTAAGAACTAACTAAAACAATCTGCTAAGTACAGGAGCCCCCTGATTGTAAAGGATGGAGACAACATAGTGCACTTGATATCCTTTTTTGGACCAACGTCTGTTGGTGAGGGCATGCAAGGTTTTGGGCCTCACACAAAGCCCGTCCTCTGGAAAGTAGAAAGCTGAGGAACCCCCTAATTGAAAAGTCTTATTAAGGCTGGTCATTGTTAGAGATGATAATAGGGCTTGTGTACACTTGGCTGCTAGTTCTTTTATTAGTTCATTCACCCATTCTTATTCTTTGGGGACACCTGTACCCTCATATGTCAGGACAAAACTCACAGGGTGAGCCTCAAAGTAGAAACTAGTGTTGATACTAGCACTTAGCACTGGCACAAGTTCCATTGAAGTGAACGGGATTTGTGCTGCACTAAATGTCCCGAGGATCACACTGTCAGACAGTTTTGCAAATTTAAAAACAGGCAAATGTGGCTGAAAAGCTGCTTTCAGTACAAATGTTTGGCCCAGTTCTGCTCCTGAGTATGACTAAGAATATTTCATACTCAAATTATCCATCACATTTAATGCTGTTAACTTTTCAACACTGACTGTACAGCCTGTGGAAAATACAAAAACCCTTCTGGGGTTCTTTAGCATCATAACAGCAGTTACAGCTGATATTTGTCCTCCCGGTGAAAGGCATTTCGGTTTCAGCCATGTGCTTGTGGAAAACCCAGAAGCAACTTCTTAAGTCATGAATGACAAACTGATTCACAGGTGAGACAAATCCACTTTGTTTCTCCTTCTTGCAGATTCTCTGCACTGGCAGCCTGGCGAATGGGTTTGATTGGCTCTTGACTGAGAGCAGGTTGAGGGGAGGGGATTTTAACTACTTAAGACAAGTGCATATTGAGTAAATATGAGGTAGAAAATGATCTGGGACAGCAGTATTTATTTGAGGCAGAGGTCTCCTCCTCCCTTTGTGAGGATATTTGTGTCCCCAGCCAAATACAAAACAAAATCTTATTGCGAAATTCAGCTACTTGAGCTTATTTGCAAAAAGGGAGCAGGGTGTGGGACTAGCAGAGGCCTGGAAAGGGATGGGAGTTCCTTACTCGCTCACCTCTCTCTGCTATACTACGGTGTCCTGCACTGGGCTCAGGGGCTCTCGGCACTTGAAGACATGACAGCCACACATGCCAGGGCCTTGGGCTCTACACGTCTTCTGGCCTAAAGGGATGGCTGGCCACTGAATCCAAGGTCTCCCCCTGCTGGTCAGGAGGGATGGTTGATTGCAGGTCTCAAGCAGATTTCCCCCTTCTTCCAGTGAACGCTTTTGGGGGTCAATTTTATATTGTTACAAAATTTACCCAGCTGCGGTTTCTTCATCGTAGGATTAATAAAGTAGGCAGGATGAGACGAAAGCCCGACCCCAAAGACAGAGGCATAGGATCAGTTTGTTGGGTTCTGAGTGTCTCATTTACACCCACCACCATTGAGGAAACACTGTTGTTGTGCAGAAACATCACAGCTACTGTGCAGTCAAGGGAGTAATAAATGTTCCAAGTAGGATGCGCTGACCAACACAGGCCTGCCCCCTAGCCAGCTCCTCTTTCGCTGCACGTGCGCGCACAAGCAGCATAGCGTGTGGCTGCCAAGCTATGTACAGAGCTACTACGTTAGAGCCCTAGTTTCTGTTATTTACTTGTTTCTTTATGTTGTTTTACATAAGCTTTTTTGTAAAATAACTTATGCTTCTCTCCCTTTTGGAATAAATGGGCACTGCAGTATGGCTTTGGTCAAAAGCACAGCTGTCCTACTGGTGGCCCATGGGCTGAATCCAGCCTATGGTAGAATCCTATCTGGTCTAACTCTAATCTGCTGTCTTAAAATCCAGTGTTATTATATAGCACTGTTTCCTAAATAAAATATAAATTTGGAGAATGAGGTCACGCAATAACAGTTCCAATCTGTTGGATCTGGCCACTGTCATCCATACTTAATGCTTTCATCAGCTCAAGGCTAGATTATTGCAATGCACTCTACATGGGACTGCTCTTGATGACTTTTTCGAAGTTGCAGCTTGTCCAGAATGCAGTGGCTCGCCCTTCCGGGGGTGGGGGTCACTCACGCACAATACACTGGTGCTCTGAAGTCTGCAATGGCTTCCTATAGTCTTCTAGACACAATTCAAGGTGCTGGTTTTGACCTGTAAAGCCCTAAACGGTCTGGGCCCCACATAGCTCAAAGACCGCCTCTCTTTCCATGTCCCATTGCAGCTCCTGTGATTGGCCAGGAGTGCCTTCCTGTGGGTACCATCTGTTAATCTTGTTCATATAACAAGGACTCGCAGGGAGGCATTCTCAGTTGCTGCCCTGCTGCTTTGGAACTTCTTCCACACGGAAGTTCATTTGAGCCCAGGCCTGGGCATCTTCTGGATGCGGTGTAAGACCTTTTTATTTGAAAAGGCATTTGGTGGGCAGGGATAGGGGATTGAGTTGGTTTTAGGGTTGGAATTTGAGGGGGTTGGTTTGGGAAAATGTATTGGGAAGATTCTGGGTGGGTTGGGTGGTCTTTTAGGTGTTTTTGTATTGATTTTAATGTTTTTTACAATTTGTGAGCTGCCCTGAGCCTCCGGGAAAGGGTGGAACATAAATTTAAATAAATAAATCTACCATGTTGAACTTGCATAGTTTGTGCTGATAGGTTTGAACCAGGGTTTGACTATTCCTGAATTATAGAAATGATGTAAACTGGCTGCACAATAAGAGATTTTTGTCCAATCCAGCTTGAGTCATAAGAAGTCTTCCAGCCATTCACATAGACATCACGGAGGGTATTTTTAGACAAGCGCCTCTCCACCGATTTCCCACCCATCATGCATGCTGCAGGGCTGCATAGAGTGCCAATGGGGCCTGCGACATGCATAATGGGTGGGGAAGCACGTGTCTAAAAACACCCAGAATCTCTCATGGACAATATGTTCATATCCAAAACAAGGAGGGAAAATGGTCTGGGATGCAGCAGGATGAGTTCTGGGGTGAACTCACACGTAACTATGTTGAACTCTGATGTCCACGGGGCCCCAGAAGCTGTATAATCAATCAGCCCTGGTTGGTCCCCGGATTGCTGTCGCATGTGAGACACTGAGTTCCAGCCCCACTTTAAACTGGAATCTGATGAATAGATCAGAACTAAATGTCAGATCAGAGTTTAAAGCAGGACTGGAAATTGGAATGCGTCACTCACACACAACAGCAATTGGGGGAATCATCCAGGGCTGATTATACAGCTTTCAGGGACCCACAGACATCGGAGTTCAGCAGAGTTACGTGTGATTTCACCCCTGGAATCAAACATCATGGGGGTATAGCTCTCTTCCCCTCCCATTAAGTTGTGACATAGGTTTGGAGTAGGCATGTGGTACTTGAGTTGGGGTTAGAAATGTTTGTTGGAATTGGGTTACTTCAGCTGCACTTGTTTCCTTCTACATTCCCACCCAGGAGCTTTGCTCCTCCTCTGCCACCACTTTCATCTTTCCCAGTGTTCCCTGCTTCCAGAAATGCCTTTGCCCCTTCTTCCGTGGCACTGCCCCCTATGCTGGGAAATCCCCCTCTGAACACATTTGCTTGCTCCCTCCCTCCCAACCTTAAAATCCTTCCTTAAAACCTACCTGTTCCATTAGGCTTTCCCTCGCTCCTCACAGCCGTAGATTATTCATTGTTGCTCCTTCTGCTGTTCTATCATTCAGAGTCTCCTTCTCCCGTGTAATTAAACTAAGTGCATACACCTCCAACTTTTCAACTTGGAGAATGTATTCCTGTCTTTCCCTGTGTTCCCCTCTGTCTCTGACTGATTGTACAGTGCCAGGTACATTGCTGTCACTATATAAATAATCATAATAAATAACCACAGCTAACATATTTTGTGAGAACAGGGCCCTTATTACTTTTTGGGGAACTGGGGAAGACAATTTGGGCAGATGTATCAAGAGTATCTAGAAAACCTTTGGGGGCAAGACAAGAGGTTATTCCACATCCCAAAAAGCAGACTTGGGATTTGTCCCCTTATCTGCATTCCCCCCTTTGGCTATGTCCATGTGTGTAGAAACTAACTCTTCATGACTTATTATTATTATTATAAATATTTATATAGCGCCGGTCATGTACCTGGCGCTGTACAGAACATAGAAATAGATGCGGTCCCTGCCTGTGGCTTACAATCTAAAAGACAAGGAGGGGGAGACAGGGAGAGGGGACAGTGAGAGAGACAGGGGAGAAGACAAACAAACATTCAAGTGGATGCGAAGTCTCAGGTGCGTGTGCTTGGCTTGGTTACAATCAAGGACTGGTGAGGTTGCAGCTCGTCTGCATACGCTCCCAGCATCCTCGGCTGTCATCGCTCGAGGACACCACGACTCTCCTGGGGCTTGGCCTTCCTGCCACCCCAAGCTCCACCGACCAGCGGGCCGAAAAGCGCGCGCCTAAAGGCGCGCGCCTTACAGGTACTTTTCTCCATTTCTTTTCTACTGTACTTCCCCCTCCTATCTTACTCACTAACATGTCTGCCCTATTTTCTCGCCTTTTCTTTCCCTCCTCTCCTTCTCCTCTTCCTGTCCATCTTTTTCTTCCTCTACTTTTCTCCTCCCAGCTTCTTCCTCCCCCCAACCGATCACCACTCTCTAACCTCCCCCATACATCCTTTGCTCCCTTGGCTACTTTCTCTCATTGCTCCCCTTCCACTCCTGTCTCTAGCCTTCCTCGATGCTCCCCTTCTCCCAATCTTATCCCTATTCCTCCTGTCTCTAGCCTACCACGACGCTCCCCTTCTCCCAATCTTATCCCTATTCCTTGCCTCCCCCCTCATCAACTACCATTTTTCTGCTCCCTCTGGAACTGTCGCTCATCTATCAGTAAAGCTCCCTATATCCATGATCTTTTCCTCTCTCGCTCCCTCCAGCTCCTTGCCCTTACTGAAACTTGGATCACTCCCTCGGACTCTGTCACGCCTGCTACCCTCTCCTGTGGGGGTCTCTCCTTCTCTCACCAACCCCGCCCTGAAGGACGGGGTGGTGGGGTGGGCCTCCTTCTTGCTAAATCCTGTCAGTTCCAACCAATTTCTCCTCCCCCCTCTCTCTCCTTCCATACCTTTGAGGCTCACTCCGTGCGCCTCTACTCCCCCCTCCATCTACGTGTTGCTGTCATCTACCGTCCCCCTGGTCCTCTCTCTTCCTTTCTTTCTGACTTTGAGTCCTGGCTCACTTTCTTCCTCTCTGTTGATATCCCCACTCTCATCCTTGGTGACTTCAACATTCATGTTGATGACCCATCTCAGCCCTCAGTCTCTCGCTTCCTCTCCCTAGCCTCCTCCTTCAACCTCCACCTTTGGACCAACTCCCCCACCCATACTAATGGCCATTCTCTTGATCTTGTCCTCTCTAGAAACTGCTCTGTCGCTGATCTCTCCTTCGATCCTCATCCTATATCAGACCACTTCCTTGCCTCTTTCAACATTTCCCACTGTCCCCCCTCCTCTTCCCCTTCTCTACGCCCCTTCCGTGACCTTCAAGCTATTGATCCCCTGGACTTTGCCTCCTCTCTCTCTCCCCTTCTTCCTACAGTCTTCTCTTCCTCCTCCCCTGACTCCGCTGTCTCTGCTCTCAACGCCTCTCTCTCCTCCACACTTGACTCCCATGCCCCTCTCTCTTCCCGCCCTGCCTTCTCCCACAACCCCCGTCCTTGGCTCACCCCTAGTATCCGCCACCTCCGTTCTTGCACTCGTGCTGCTGAACGACTCTGGCGCAAATCCCATTCTCACGCTGACTTCCTTCACTTCAAATTCTGTCTCTCCACCCTTACTTCTGCTATCTCCCTTGCTAGACAACACTACTATGCCTCCCGCATTGAGTCCTGTTCTCGGGACCCTCGCCGCCTGTTCTCTACCTTTGACTCCCTCCTCAAGCCTCCCTGTCCTCCCCCTCCTTCTTCCCTTTCTGCTCAGGATCTTGCCTCCTTCTTCACCTCCAAGATAGACAAGATCCGCCTCGACATCGCTTCCCACTCCTCTCTTCCCACTCCCACCCCTCTCCCTCCTCCCCCTCCTTCTCTCATGTCCTCCTTCTCCCCTGCCTCCCTTAAGGAAATCTCCTCTCTGCTCTCCTCCTCCAACCCTTCCACTTGCCCCCTTGATCCCATTCCTTCCCGCCTCCTCACCTCCATTACTCCCACTGTCGCCCCTTCCTTCCTGCACATCATCAACCTCTCCCTCTCTACTGGCTCTTTCCCTTCTGCCTTCAAACATGCCACAGTCTCTCCTATTCTCAAAAAGTCCACTCTTGACCCCTCTGACCCTTCTAGCTATCGTCCTGTCTCACTCCTTCCTTTTGCTTCCAAGCTGCTTGAACGTGTTGTCTACTCCCGCTGCCTTGACTTCCTATCCTCCAACTCCTCCCTTGACCCCCTCCAATCTGGCTTCCGCCCCCTTCATTCTACTGAAACTGCTCTCGCTAAGATCACCAACGATCTTCTGGTGGCTAAATCTAAACGTCTCTATTCCATTCTTGTCCTCCTTGATCTCTCTGCTGCCTTCGATACTGTTGACCACTCACTCTTGCTGGATTCCCTTCACTCCCTTGGCTTTTGTGGCTCTGTCCATAACTGGTTCTCCTCCTACCTCTCTGACCGCTCCTTTAATGTGTCTCTCTCCAACTCCGCCTCCTCCTCCTTCCCCCTCTCAGTTGGTGTTCCTCAAGGCTCTGTTCTTGGCCCTCTCCTCTTCTCGATCTATACCTCATCCTTAGGCAAACTCATTGCCTCCCATGGCTTCCAATACCACCTCTATGCTGATGACACTCAACTCTATCTCTCTACTCCCTCTCTCTCTCCCTCTGTTCAAGCTCGTCTCATCAACTGTCTCTCTGACATCTCTACCTGGATGTCTCAACGTCAACTCAAACTCAACATGGCTAAAACTGAACTCCTTATCTTCCCCCCTCATCCTTCCTCTCCTTCCTCACTGTCAATAACTATTGATGGAGTCACCATCCTGCCTGTCCCCCAAGCCCGTAGCCTAGGCTTCATCTTTGACTCAGCCCTTTCTTTTAAACCCTACATTGACTCTGTTGCTAAATCCTGTCGCTTCTCCCTCCATAACATTGCTAAGATTCGCCCTTTTCTCTCTGTCTCGTCTGCCAAAACTCTTGTTCATGCTCTGGTCATCTCTCGCCTCGATTACTGTAACCTCCTTCTCACTGGCCTTCCCCGGTCTCACCTTTCTCCCCTCATCTCTGTCCAAAACTCTGCTGCCAGGGTCATCTACCTCGCCAGTCGCTTCGACCATGTGCAGCCCCTCCTCTCTTCGCTTCACTGGCTTCCCCTTCCTGAACGAATCCTGCACAAGCTCCTAGTCTTCACCTATAAAGCTCTTCACAACCTTGCTCCCCCCTACCTCTCTGCACTTATCGCCCTCCATACTCCAGCCCGTGCACTTCGCTCCTCCTCTGTCCCTTCTCTCACCCTTCCACGCCTTCCCTGCTCCCCTAAGCGCCTTCGTCCCTTCTCACTTGCTGCCCCCCATGCCTGGAACTCCCTCCCTGTCCACATCCGCCTTGCCCCCTCCCTTCATACCTTCAAATCTCTCCTTAAAACTCACCTCTTTCGCTCTGCTCTGTCTGACTCTTTATCCTGCTGAGCCACTATTCCTATACCTACGATCGGTTTACCCTTATCCTTGCAACATGGACCTGCCTGCTGTCATTCTCATCGTAACCAAGCCAAGTACGTGCACTTGAGACCTCGCATCTTCATGAATGTTAGACCCCTTGTCTCTCCCTCTGTTCCCCTTCCTAAGTCTCTCCCCCAGCTCCTGTCTCTCAGATTGTAAGCCCTAGGGGCAGGGACCCTGTCTATTTTATTACTTTGTAAAGTGCCAGGTACACTGCTGGCACTATATAAATGTTTGTTAATAATAAAATAATAATAATCAAGTTGGTTGCAGCAGTCTGCAGAGGAGGGCAGACAGTAAGTATATGGGGAACGACTAGCAGGCATTGGGAAAGGCGGCGAGGAAAAAGTGGGTCTTGAGGAGGGATTTGAAGGAGCGAAGGGAGGGGGCAAGGCGGATGTGGGTAGGGAGGGAGAAGGGTCAAAGGCGGTTAGGTGAGCAGGAAAAACGAGGTAGAGTGAAGGAGGGGTCAAAGAGGGAGTGGAGAGCACGTTCAGGAGAGCGTAGGGAGATTAGGTCTGAGAGGTAAGGGGGAGCTTGGTTGTGGAGTATTTTTAACGTGAATACCAGGAGTTTAAACAGGATACATTCAGGAAGGGGCAGCCAGTGAAGAGAGAAGAGGAGAGGCTGCACATGGTCGAAGCGACGGGCAGAGTGAATGACCTTGGCAGCGGAGTTTTGGATTGTGATAAGGGGCGACAGGTGAGAGCGAGGGAGGCCAGCAAGGAGGAGGTTTGAGTCTAGGAACTAGATCCAGGAGCCAGATCCAGGAATTGGAAAAGGGGCCTGTAGCAAGGTGAGCTGGACTGCCTCAGCTGCACCAGCTCTGGGAGCCTTCTTGCTCTGGTGGTTTGGTTCCCTGAGACTCAATTAAAGGGCTTGGAGCAGTCGACATGGGACTGCTGGGGTTAACTGGGCACACGAGTGGACAGGGACTGGTCAAGTGATCACAAGCCCTGAGCTTCTACGGTTGTGCCGGTTTAGGGCTGCCACCTATGCAAACATCTAAGGAACACCCATGAAAAACACATGTTGCCAGTCTCAGACTTCTCAGTTACTAGTAGCAGCAGGAGTTAATGAGGCGTTAATGGGATACAGTAATTTGCAGGAAACTCAGGAGACTGCACTTAGCCTCTGTTTGTGGGGATGCAGCCACAAAGTTGGGGGTTTAAGCTTCTGTGCTTAGGGTGTGTTCACACAAACCCCAAATCTAAGGGGAAACCAGCCTGAGCTGCCTTCTGCTAATGGTTGGGTGTTGTGTGAAAGAATTTGCTGTACTAGGCAAACCTGTGTGCTACACCCCTGTACTGTCAGGGATTGATGTGCACGTGACTTTTAGCACAACAAAGCTCTTCACACAACACCTGACCCATGAGGGAAGCCAGCAATTGGGCAGTGCTTCTTACAGGGTCCAGATGTTGTTGTGAGAATGTGCCCTAGTTAATGAGGCAGTGCCATCTCCTTGCTGGGATTTTGTTAGGAATGCCCCAGCAAGCTTGAGACCCTCACACACAGATGGAGACAAAATAGTTCAGACAATGTTTTATTGGACCAAGTTCAGATGTCAAGAGACAGTATGCAAGCCTGTAGGCCAGGCAGGGCCCTTCTCAGGCATATAAGATGTCAGAACTATAGACTGAGCAAATGCAAGACAAGTATATACTAGGACTAAAGCGAATAGCAATTTTCCGGATTGCAAGAATTCTCCTAATTTCAGGAACCAGGATTGATTTCCCGATGCCTGACCAAATCCTTGGTCATGCACAAATAGCCACCACCCTTAACCAAAATGCTATCACTGCCATTTGGATTAACAGCAACAGATTGTCCATGTGCAAATGGCGGCTGAGTTATTTTGCACAAGTGCAAAATGGCCACCGCCCTTAACCAAAAAAGCGGCAATGCTACTGCCGCTATTTTGGTTACGGGTGGTGACCATTTTCTGCATGTACAATGAATTGTTGTTGTTGTTTTTTGCCTGAGAATTCAGTTGGGAATCAAGAGGTTCTTGGTTTGTCTGGAAATGAATTGAAAACCAGGATTTTGACAAGATATCTCGTTTTTGAAAAATCTCATTTCAGCCATAGTATATACATATATGAAAGCAATCCCTTTGGGAGGGTGCTGTTAGGAAACGTCACTGGCTTATCAAACATTTACATACAATGAGAGGAAACGAAAAATCCAATTATAAACATATATGGGTGCAGGCAAGGTAAGCATGGCCTTAGCAAGGTGGTAAGCACAGAGAACAGGCTGCAGAGGAGGGAGAGTCTGTATGATGAGGCATTTAAAAACAATGTATGGAGCTCAGCAGACAGAGTGCAAAGGACAAGCTGATTTTACACACAGACATATAGTGGCTCACCAGGCCCAATCCATTGTTTTTGGTATCCAATAGAGTTATGATTTTTAGTTCCCAGTCTCATCTTTTCAAAGTGTTGTGTAGGTTCCCATTGGGTACAGCCATACAAGCTGTGAGGGCCCAATCCCCGTGTGACCCTGTGGTGTGCAAGCATAGCCACCACACGGTGAGGCAAACACGAGGCGCTGGGCAGATTGTTGCTGGGAAGCTGGGTGGCCTGCCGCTGTCAGAGCCACCGCTATGGCCGGGACATGCCAAGACACCAGCCACATGAGCAGCCACCTGTCCCTGTCCCATCTCCCTCCCCCAGCCCAACCTTCATTCTGCCTCTGGTTGTGACATGGCTGCACACGATGGGCAACAGCGTCTGCTACTCAAAGTCCCACCATGGCGCTCACCGTGCAGTGGGACAGAAGGGGCCCAGGCACATTGGCAGCCATGCCTTGGGTAGCTTTAACCTATTTGGGGCAAATGTGTCCATGATGTGTCGTCCAAATTTCTCTGAGGAAGCGTCATGGAGCAGCTAGCTGCTCGCCCCAGAACAGGGGGGGAATATTTGGCTGCCGCCGGCCACACGATGCACTGCATCACACGGCCCAGCTGCCCAGAGTGGGTAAGGCTACCCAAGGCATGGTAGCCCCTCCAGGCTGTCTCGTGTGGCTTCACTCCTTGAGGACAAGGTTAGAGAAGTCAGAAGTGGAGTTACTCAGTGAGAACTGGACGTTAGTGTTTTTGTCAATTATTTTTTTCTCTCTGTTTAATTGTTTATGTAAGGAATGATTGGTTTCACCAACATTTCCTTGGAGGCATTTAGGTACACAGAATGAAGTACACTGCTTTTTTATTTGCATGTGAAAGTTCATTTTATTTTGAATTGTCCTGCAATTGTTCAGCTTAGTTCTCATTTGCTATCAGCCTGCAGAAGGGTCATGTATTCCCTGAAAGCTTGCATACTCTCACCAATAGTATTGTCCAATAAAATCATAGCCTCCAACAGTACCTTCTTAGCTGGTACAGTAACAGGTAGAGGTATGAACCAGGGGCCCATGCCATTTTTTGTTTTCGTTATTTAAATCTGTCGTTTTCATTTTCATAAATATCAAATTTTCATTTCCGTTTTCATTTTTGCTTTTGTTTTCATTTTCCATTGGTTTCAAGAAAAACATATTTTCATCTGTAACTTATTTTTGTTTTTCATTATATTTGTTTGTGACTTGGAGAGATTGTACCTCCAATGGAAGCCATTAAGTGTACCAAATTCAAAAAATATTGGATAAAAGAATTAAATTTTATAAGCAGTTGAGTTGTATTATTTTGCAAATATCTGCATATATATTCTTAGCTGTAACTTCTTTGTCTCATATTTAATGTAGCTGAAACTTGGCACGTTTATACCCCTTCCCATATTTACTATCTCTGCCAACTTTCAGAAGGATTGGATAAAGGGTCCGGATGGTATAAGCAATTAACTTATAAATGTATGTTTAACTATAACATCTTTCTTGTCCAACCAGTGTAGATAAAATTTGGCAGGACTGTATCTCACACTTTCAAAATTATCCCTGCCAAATATCAGAAAGATGTGATAAAGGGTCCCAATATTATAAGCCTGCACAGCATATGCAGAGAAGGAGCCTATGCCAGGGATTCTCTTACATGTCACTGTGTTATAATTGGCCAGCCTGGATGTGTAAAGTATGTCTCCTAATTGTTGAGATGCTATCCCCAAAGTCTCAGTTATG
>QEPC01000841.1:3708906-3733634 GCA_003113815.1 Sphenodon punctatus | reverse complement strand
ATTTCTCCCCCACTTGTTACTGGGAAGTCAGAAGCATCTGTTTAGGAAAGAGCCAATAGAGATTCTCTTATGTCCTCTGTCACAGTGCTGCAGGATGTGATTGTGATTATAATTGGCCAGCCTGGATGTGTAAAGTATGTCTCCTGATTGCTGGGATGCTATCCCCAAAGTCCCAGTTATGTCCCTTCTATACCCGCCTCAGGGCCGACCCCTATGCCCGCCTCAAAGCCACTACCGATTGGTCCTGTAAAGCTGGAAGCATGCAGTAATTGGCCATTTGAAGTGTCTGTCAGTCTTTTGGGTTGCTCCACATCCTCCCTCCTACAGCCTCCCCCCCCCCCCACCATGCCAGGTGCCTGCCTCTGACTGGCACTGCATGTGCTGCTATTTATCTGAATAATGGTCTTCAAGGGGACAACTTCAATTGCTTGTAAAATTGGGTCAGTTTATCAAATTGTCTTGTAGTTTGGCAGAGATGACAGGGAAGGTATGTGATACATTCCTGCCAAATGTCTTGTAAACAGGATGGAATATAAAAATGGTACAGCTGGAAATGTATCTTCAAGTTAATGTCTTATTACCATCAGGACCCTTTTTCCAATCTTTCTGAAAATTAGCAGAAGTGTTAAGCTTGTGGAGGGACATAATATGCAAATTGGATGGACGATAAAGATGTTATAGGCATGAATGTGTATGGAGCTTTTCTTAAAATCACAAATTCAATTGCTTCTAAAATCAGTTCCCTTTATCTAATCTTTTTGAAATTTGGTATACTTAATTGCCCCAGGTTTCATCAGAATTGAATAACAAAAATGTTATAGCCAGAAATACATTTTCCAGTTTTCCCCCTTTATTTCAAAAACAAAAAGTCATTTTTGTTTCTATTTTCATTATTATTATTATTTGTCATTTTTGTTATTGCAATAAAAAAATGGCAATTTTCATTATCGTTATTGTAATAATAAAAACGACATGCACACCCTTAGTAACAGGTTTTGTTACTTGTACTGTGCTCTCAGCAGTGTAAGTTTTGTACTGGTTTCAGCAGACAAGGGGCTATATAGCTTAGCACCTCATTAATCTAGCAGGAGACTGTACTGTACTGTGACTGGTTTGCCTAAGTTAAGAGCCCTGGCTGCTGCTCTGGTTTATTCATTGCTGGGGGGGTAGGGGTGGAGCACTTTCCTCCATTTTAACAATGATAAACAACACTGCTGTCAAATACAAAGAAAGGTAACACTTGGGCAAGAGGGAGCTGTGTGTTTGGGATCCAGATGAAAACTAAAAAAGGTAGGAGGGGTGTGAGCGTGTTTGTGAGAGATGATTCTTTAGCATGCTCAAAGGGGACTGTCAGTGCACATCTATCTGTGATCCTCTGAGCATCTTTAGAACTTTAGAGCCAAAGTCAATGCATGCTTTTGAGAATTGTGGCTTTTTAATAGGCTGAATTGTAACTTTATTCATGGAAAATCCTCCTGCACATATACACACATGTGTACTCGGAGCCTCTCATGCAGAAATTCTTTTCTTTTTTCAGATCAACCCCAATGTTAGTCAGTGGGTTATTACAAATGTTCATAAACACCTGTACATTTATTCAAATTAGGTGTGGCATGAAGGGTACCTATTTTTTTCTGTCAAATATTGGAGGATATGTAAAAGATATCATCTGAACTACTTTGTCTCCATCTACTTGATAGACTCAGCTACCCAGTAAAAGATGTCACTCACCCTGGCCAAGCTAGAATTAAATCAACAACCAAGCACGGTTTATGTCAGCATGGTGTCTTGTTATCCCTGTGCACGTGTGTATATTGTAAGGAAAGGAGGAGCTAGCATATAACTGACAGGATCCCAGCCTTGAGGCCATGGTGCCAAGGAACCGGTGTTGAGTTCCAGCTCAGGGGTAGGTCCAGGGGTGGCTATGGGGCCAGTGTCAAGTCCAGAGGGGCAAGTTGAGAGCATGGTTAGGTTTACAGTCTCTGTGCTTTCCCGGTGTTTGACGGCTGTGGCAGACTGGGTGAAGTCTTGAGGGATGGCCGGTTTTTTGTAGTTCCTGAGCTTCTCTGTTTGGAACCACCTGGGTAGTTCTGATGCAATGGCTTTGTCTTGAATCCCCTTGAGCCTGGGTTCTGGACCTGTGGGTGCCAGATCCTCACAATAACAGTAGCCAGTAGCTGATAGTTTTGTAAATTCTTGGTTATGCTTGTTGGTGAAACAGCAGCACTATTCTGGCAAGAACTGTTTAGAGTGTAAGCTCCTTGGGGAAGGGGCCATGTCAGTTTGCTAAACAGTGTGAAATTAATACCTATTAATTAGTCTCAGCAGAGTGGCAGTGTTGTGAAGCACTTGCACATACTGAGTGCTTCGTTTAAAGGACGGCCTCAAGCGGCGAGATCACCACTGAATTACTTTTTCTCTCCAGATGATGCTAGAATTCCTGGTCTATTTGCCGCAAGCTGACCCCTTCAGGGAATCCAGCTGTACTAATGGCAAGGACTACAGTTCGAGCCATAACCAAGGTTGTACTGGAGTCCTGAGGGGAGGGGAGGCCAAAGTTGGGAGCTGCGCTGGTCAAGAGTTCAGAGACCAGAGTCAAGTCAATCCAAGACTCAGGAAGTCAGAGCTGGGTCCAAGCCAGAAGCATGATAAGCCAGGTAGTTGGAGCCAGGTCAGAACCAGGTAACTATGCAGAACAGGGTGGGAGGTGCGTGTCTGACCCTACGGAGTAACCAGGGACCTGAAGGGGTAACCCACACACACACACCCTCACGCACTGGTACACTATGGTCCCTCAGGGTCTTATAGTGGCATACAAGGGCAAGAAGTCAAGCCGAAGATCACCATTGGGAGCTGGTGATAGTGCGCCCCTTGTCACCACACACCCTGCCACACACACACAGAGGGGGCAACTACGAGTGAAGTGATTAGCTTCACCACAATAAAAGCACAGACGTGCGGAACGATGCCGTTCCCTCTCCTCAGGGGGGAGGGGCCCTCGAGAGGCCCCTAATTGCATCAGTTCTGGCTCGGTAAGTCAGATGGTTTCGACACAGCCATGGGGCATGACAGAAGGCCCAAGGGACAGGCAAACCCCGCGTCCCTTCCTGGTGGCGCTCCCGCCGTCACTCAGCGAGCCACTCGTCAATTTGTATAGTCAGGGTGACAAGCTCTCCCCAAGTCGCGGGTAAGACAGTGTATGACAGTTGAGCCTTCAACTCATCGTTCAATCCCCTCCGAAACATGAACCAGAGCACATTATCCAGCCAACCTAAGTCTATGGCCAATTACTGGAATTGGGTCACATATTCCAGCAAGGGCCCTTGTCCTTGCTTTAAGGACAAAATAGCAGTTTCTGCATCTTTTACTCTGTGGGGGTAATCAAAAGGAAAACTCTCACTTAAAGGAGACATAGTCTGTTAAAAGGGGACTGTAGCTCGTTAACAGGGGCGTTGCCCAAGACAGAGCTAAGCCCTCAAGAAGCCCAATGATATACGCAACCTTCAACTGATCTGAAGAATGTGTGTGCAGTTGTAGGGTGAAAGTTAACTTGCACAGGGCCAGGAAGCTCTAAAACTGGCGCCTATCTCCCCCAAACCTCACGATCTTGGGTCTCTTGGGCTCCTGAGGGAGTATGTGTGTGTGTGTCACCACGGCGGCAGGTGGAGGAGGGGGGCCCACTACCGCTCCCTCCCTTTGTCGGTCCTGCAGGTCCCTTACCTCCATAGCCAGAGCCATCGGAACCTGTGCCTGCTCCAGCATGGTCCCCTGCTTCAGGTCCATGGGGGTGCCAGTGATACTGTCTGACCCTGCGGAGTAACCAGAGACCAAAAGGGGTAACCCCCATACACACACCCTCACGCACCGGTACACTATGGTCCCTCAGGGTCTTATAGTCGCATACAACGGCAAGAAGTCAAGCCAAAGATCATCATTGGGAGCTGGTAATAGTGCACCCCTTGTCACCACACCCCCCTGCCATACACACACACACACGTATGTTCACACTTCACAGACACACAGGGATAGGAAGGTGTGGAACTGTGGGGGATGATAGGCAGGGGAAACCCTCAGGGAGAGGAGTAGGGGGGACCCATGCACCCACATGCGCACATCCAAACACACCACCCGCAGCGGAGGGACCCAGGGAGAAGGGGAAGGGGACACCACACCTACGCATCCAAGCACCCTCACTCTCCCCACCCACACAATTCACACACCCAGTACTCATAAACCACCACACAACGCACACCCACTCAAGACTTTCCAAGACTTCCAGCAACACACGCTCAGGGCCAGTCTCACAGAGGAACTCTGATCACCGTCACCGTCACGAAGACTGAGTGGCCCTTAAATCGAATCATGGCACCTACACAGGCGCTTCGAGCGCCACGGCTGGGCTGGAAGTGGCGCAGCATGTTCCGGCGAGCGCTGGGACAAGCGCTCTGATTGAGGCAAGGGGTGGGGTGGGGCTTGTTGCGTCGCATTGGCATGCTCCTGCCCCGCAGCCGCACTTCCGGGTGTAGCCCCACACCCTTGTCTGCTCGATTGGCAAGGGTTCCACTGCGCTGAGAGGCACACACTGCCCCACGCCCTGCTGCCCCCACAGCACCAGAGGCTCCTGACAGTGCACAAAGAAAGGGATGGAATGGGTTGGCACCAGTGTGAGGCAAGAGCTAGGGTCCAAGGATACATAACCATCCTGTTGCAGACAGTTCTTGATTGTGCTTTCCTCTGTATATATCCCTTGACAGCCAGTTAGATGCAGGGTAGGCCATCCATCTGTGAGCACATTCTCACATCCAGGATCTCAGCGCATTTTTCTTTTCCCTGCATATTTTAACGCCGTGAGAAAGGCTCCATGTGCGTATTCAGCAGTGCTTCCGGGTTTTTTCAAGCGCATTGGGGAGTGGCCGAAACCTACCTTTACAGCAGCACATCTGTAAAGAGCCGCAGAAATCCTGCAGTGGGAATCGTTAGACAAGCGCATATTTTGGATTTGCTGACTGGCTGGCAGGCTCCCGCCGCTTGGAAAGGCGGTGCGGGCAGGGCAGCGGGATGGAGCTGCTGCTGGGAATTTCTCCTGCTCACTCTCTTTCACTCTCTCCCAGCGCTGCCTGAAGTCAGATCTCCATAGTGAGGGGGACAAGTCCTGGACATCGCAGATGGCAGGGTGTGGGGAGGAATAAATTGTCCAAGTTTGGCCACCCAAGGCTGTATCTTCTTCACCCCGGAAGCCAAGCAGCGAAGCCTCCTTGTGCCCCAGCTTAAATGGCTTAAATGCGCAAAAAAGGATGGTGTGAATAGCACACTGGTTTATTTAAGCGCATTTTGAAATTGACTGCATTTAGAAAAACCTGCATTTTAATGTGTGTGTGAATGCGCTCTGTGTCTTACAACTAAGAACAAGTTCATCTGTGACTCCAATTGATTGCCATTATTCAGGGAGAATTGACTGAAGCCTAGGCCTCACTTGTCCTCTTGAGATCTAACTCAGCTTCTCATGCCTTCTCATGAGAGATAATGTGAGCACCAGACCCGCTGCTCCATTCAACTCTACATGGTCTGCAGAAACAAGGTCTGTGCGAAAAGAGACAGCAGGTGGACACAGAGCAGGAATGGGGAAAACTTGCTTTACTGAATCCCAAGTTCACATAAACATGTTGGCTTCTAATGTAATGGCATCTTCCTGCTTGTATCCGAACCACTAGCGGTTTGCAAGTATTACACATTGTTTATAATCTGAGCTTGTGATATCAGCTGTCAGTTGTCTGGTATTTTGGTTTCAATCAGAGTTAAGGCTTAGAGAAGTCACTGGAGGTTCTGGACTCTCATTTGAAGAGCTAGCAGATCAATGGCAACCTCTAAACATTTGCTTGCAAGGCCACCGGGCAACCCCCTTCCCCTCCCTGCCCCATTTCTAGAAAACAATGCTACTGGAGTGGCTGGCTGCTTACTAAACATTTCTCCTCATGGTCACTCTAACTATCTACACTTGTTTAGCCCTACTTGCAACGGGTATGTTCAGATCTTGTCTAGCTCACCTAATTGTCTCTGTGCAAGGGCCTAGTGAGAGAGCTTGTGAACTGTGCGCCCTGCTGTGTTGAGCAGTCTTCCTTTCTCATGGGAAACAGGATGCATCTCTTAACGAATACTGGAGGATACAATACTAAACTCACTTCCTCGGAACCTTAGTGCAAGTAAGACATAACCGCGTAGATGTTCACTGCAAACAAAAGCACAAAGGTAACCAGCTCAAAGTAAATTCCCTTTTAAATTACACTGAGTGTATGTAGGAACTCCTTATCAGGTACCTTGAATTCTCTCAATACCAAAGTCATCTGCAGGCCTGGCAAGCCTGAAAACAATGAACTCTACCCAGTTTCCATGTATCTACTAGTTCTTGGTACCTCTGTTCATGGCTTGGAATTTTTATCAAACCATATTGTAACCGAGTGGGCCCTGGCCCAGATAGCTCCCCTCAGGATCAGACCCCCAAATAGGCAGGTCCACAGCAGGAATTAGCTCAAAGTGTCCATTTATTCTCACATGTTGCAATCCTCCACCATATATATGTACAAATTATTTACAAGCCTTCATCAGGGGCTTCTCCCAGGCGTACCCCCCTTTCATGTCCAACCTGAGCTTCTCCCTCTTTTCCGTCTCTACAGATCACAGTCGCTAGAGAAAGCTTCCCTAATTCCTCTCCCTTACAGTGCCCCCCTAGGGCTCCTGGCTCCAAATTGCAGAGCCCTTCTCTAGCTCTTGTTTTCCCAAGCAGTTCCCCCATCAACAGGCACCCCCTGATAGAGCAAGTCAGAGGCTTTTCAGATTTGGGCTGGTTTGGCCATGCCCTGCCCAGCTTGTGCCTCTGAGGCCCAGTGTTGGCCTCTTAAAGGGCCAGTACACAAATTAGCCTCTGCTCTGCTATACGTATGTGTTGCAGTTTAGACATCCAGATTTGTAGACACTTGGAAAAACTGGTGCTCAGGAGACTGATTAAATAGCTACTGGAGTCAGGTGTGGAGACGAGTATGTGTACTAACTAGTGAGCTGAGAGGCATAGTCGAGGTAGAGCGCAAGTAGTTAATTAGCATAGGTATCAGCAATGGGTTCGAGTGGATGCATAGTCAAGGCAGAATGGAGGTTAAGCCGGGAAGTCATTTAACACAGGCATCAGGAACGGGTTCAAGCGGAGGAATAGTCAAGGAGGCGCGCAGGTCAAGCTGGGTAGTCCGTTGGCACAGGCAATAGCAAGGGTTTGAGCAGACAACAGACAGGGAGAATGCGGAGACTGGTAGATGAAGAGGGTAGGCAGGATGTGCTTAGTGTGCAGCGGCGGTCAAAAAAGCAAACAGAATGTTAGGAATCATTCGGAATCATTTGGAAATGGATAAAGAATAAAACTGAAAATATTGTAATGCCTCTATATAGATCTATGGTATAACCGTACCTGGAGTACTGTGTGTAGTTCTGGTCGCCCCATCTAAAAAAAAACTTAGTAAAACTAGAGAAGGTACAGAGAAGGGCAACAAAAATGATCAAGGGTATGGAACGGCTTCCATATGAGGAGAGGCTTGATAAGTTATGGCTCTCCATCTTGGAGAAGAGACGACTGAGAGGCGATATGATAGTTTATAAAATCATGAGTGATGTGGAACACGTAAATAGGGAGTGGTTATTTATCCTCTCTAAGAGTACTAGAACAAGGGGACACTCCATGAAATTAACTGGTAGCAGAGTTAAAACAAATAAAAGAAAGTATTTTTTCACTCAGCCCCTGGATGAGGGCGAACCGACTGAAGTTGAATCCTGACAAGTTGGAGGTGATGCTAATGGGAAAGGCGGTGGGTGTGGCGTCTCCAATAATTGATGGGGTTCATCCCCCATTGGGTCTCCAGGTTCACAGTCTGGGAGTGCTCCTCGACTCCCAGTTCCGCCTGGATGTCGAGGTGGGAGTGGTGGCAAGGAGCACGTTTTGCCAATTACATCTGGTGCGGTGGCTTCAGCTGTATGTCTCAGACTCTGACCTGGCCACTATCATCCATGCCTTCATCACTTCGAGACTTGACTATTGTAACGTGCTCTATATGGGGATACCCATGGTGATGGTTCAGAGACTGCAGCTAGTGCAGAATGCGGTGGCCCATCTCCTTACAAGGATGGGCTGCCAGGAGTATATTACATCGGTGCTCTGCTCTCTGCACTGGCTGCCTATAATCTTCCGGGTCTGATTCAAGGTGTTGGTGCTGACCTTTAAAGCCATACATGGCCTGGGTTCTACTTACCTGCAGGACCACCTCACTCCCTGGGCTCAGGATTGGCCCCTGTGGTCCACATGGGGTGCCTTTCTTGAGGTCCCTCGGGGGCCACAATGGGGAGGTCATTCTCTGTGGCCATGCCACAGCTGTGGAACTCCCTCCCGGGTGAGGCCCGGGTGGCTCTGGACCTTCCTCCCTTAGACGATTTTGTAAGATCTGACTGTTCCATCAGGCTTGCGTCATGGGGAGTGGGGTGGGGTTTGGGGGTTAGGGTGGGAGGGTTTTTGTTTCTGTTCTCTTGCTTCTGTTTGTTGTTGTTTTAATTTTTTGACTCTCCCCTGCTGAGATTTTATATTTTTATTATAAAAATATAATTCATTCTTGATGTAACCAAGCCAAGCACGTGCACCTGAGACCTTGCATCTTCGTGAATGTTACACCCCTTGTCTCTTCCGCTGTTCCCTTCCTCACTCTGTCTCTCAGATTATAAGCCCTAGGGCAGGAACGGTGTCTATTCCATTACTTTATAAAGCACCAGGTACATTGCTGGTGCTATATAAATGCTTGCTAATAATAATAAATAATAATTAATATTAATTTGTTGATTGTTTTAATTGTTTTTATTTGTGTTTAAAATTGTGAGCCTCCCCGAGCTGTTTTTTCAGGAGGGGTGGGATAGAAAGTTGTATAAAGAAAGAAAGAAAGTAAGTAAGTTGTGGAACTTACTTCCAGAGGAAGTGGTCAAGGCCAGTAGTGTAGCTAGTTTTAAAAGGGGATTGGATAAGTTCTTGGAGGATAGGTCCATTAATAGGTCTATTAATCAAGTAGGTTTGGGGAACGTAACCTCTTACTGTTGGGGGCTGGAACAACAGGGAATGATTTGCCCGTTGTGACCTGTTGGGTACTTCTCCCAGGTGAACGAGATTGGCCACTGTCGGAGACAGGATGCTGGGCTTGGTGGACCATTGATCTGATCCAGTATGGCACTACTTACTTATGTTCTTATGTAGGGTGGAAGCACAGGGAGACTGTACTAGGGGGAGTGTGTTGGTAAGCCAGTGGTAGCTTGTTGTTTGTTCCTTATACAGGAGCAGAAGTAGTGCTAGGTGCTTCCTGTCCCACCCTGAACCTTTCAGGACCAGCTTTAATTGGCCGAGGCAGCAGTCTTCAAGACAATGGGGTAGGTGCTACTTGGAATCTGGTGCAGGCATTGCTGGAGGATCCCTTTTCTGAGGAGGCAGATGCTACCTGGGAACTGGTGCACGGCATGGCTGCAGGACCCCTCATCCAAACGGGTGCTACCTGGCATCCAGTATAGGCATGTGTCTGGCTGCTGTGGGTAACAACTGATGCCCACGTGCACTGGCTACGTTGTCCCTAGCAAGACAGGAAGGACAATCCTCCACCGTTAAAGCCAATGGGAATTTTGCCATTGACTTTAATGGCTGAGGATTGTGCTCTGAAAATCATAATTGGCAGTCAATGGTTACTTGACTAAGTTACCCACTTGGGTTCACTGAATTGGACAGTATTAAATTAGAATTGTGTTAATTCTTCCAGCAGCCAAATTGGAGAAATATGGAGCTGTAGTTTACACTTAGAGAATTCAGACTTTCCTTGGTAACTACATTAAACATCCACTGTTGTGACCAAAGTTTAAGAATTTATCATACTGTCTTAATGCCACATAGTAGCTGTGTTCCGTAATACTATGTTGTGTAGGTAATGATCACTCTTCAAACAAAGATTCTAGATGGGGTGAATCAGTTTAGTGAAAAAAATTGCAGTTGTGATTTTATATGAAAGGAAAACTTCATGAAACTTGAACATTTCCAGCCCCTTTCAAGCCTCATCAGGTCTGTTCATTGACCTTGCTTTGCAGTTGATTATGGTGCTGAAAACATCTGCTGCATTTGAGGGAGGGTTATCCACTTCCAAGCTGATGTCTTTGTTTAACATATAATTAACCCACGAAATTCATTGCCAAAGGATGTTGTGGACGCGAATAACATCACTAATTTTTTTTTTTTTAAAGATTGTTTAAATTCTTAAAGGATATGCCCATAAATGGCTATTTGTCCAGTTGGTCAGGGGATGAGATCTCTGACTGTCAGGGGCTGGGAGTGAATAACAGGACAGGGATCATTCAGTTTTATGATCAGTTGTGCACTTTTCTGAAGCAACCAAAACTGGCTACTGTTGGAGACAGGATGCTGGTCTAGACAGACCATTGGTCTGACCCAGTATGGCACTTCTTATGTTCTACTGGAATCCATAGTGATCGTTTTGATAGCTTTGTGGTAACATTGGGTAAAAACATTCGTTATGGTGGCCTGCTTTGGCCCACTGGCACATCTGTTTATGCGCTGCCAGGTGTTAGCTCGGGACTGCCCTGGGGCGGGTAGGCTGCTAGCGTAGGCTGTGTCCTCGAAAAATCTTGGAGGCCACAGCCCGGGATAAGGGCTGCCCGCGCGGGCCAATGTGGGCCAGCACGTCTGTTCGGCCTGACCATACCTGCCTCGGAGCATGGGCCACCATGGCTGAGCGCCATGGCTGTCTGTCGGGGGGGGGGAGGGCATGGGGGGGGCAGCCACCTGCACCTTTTTTTAGCTCCCACCCTACTTGGGGCTTGCAGTTGTTGGGACAGCTCTCTGGCTGTGGGCATGTTTGTCCAATGCCCCTCCCTGCCCCAGGCCAGGGAGCCACTGTGCCGCACTGCTTGCACTTCTGGTTTTACCCATTGACTCTACACCAGGACTCTGCTCCTGAATACTATATTATTGACTCACTGGGTATGATATTTGGCTTATCCATATTAGACTTAAGGAACAGTACCAAGCCCAAGACTCATGCTGACTTTAGCTTTCTGTACTCTGATGTGTATTAGGTGAGAGGTCAGATTCTACAGTCTCTGCTTTCATTTTTTTGGACCCTCAACAGGATATACTTCAATCCATGACTGATGCATTCAGGTTTTCTGGAGACTTCCTATATCTTAGGATAATCCAGATCAATAGCATTTTTTTCATACCCTTGAGATAATTCTAGTATTGCCAGTTCATCTCCTGGGTCTAGAATATATGCTACCCAATGGTCATTGTAGCTGATCAAATGCCAGATTTTTTTTAAAAAAAAAAACTTGTTCATTAAGCAAAGTTGACGACATATGAGTAAACTTGGAAGGGATGGGTGGATGATCCAGTGAGATCTACATGAAGGTGACTGTCTATTCCAGAAGGCTTCAGAGGAAGACATTAGAAACCTCTGCAATGTCTGTGATATGGGAAGCTTGGAGAACAGGTCAGGAAACTCAATCCTCCACATCAAACCTTCCATCCATTGCTGTTTTCCCAAAACGGCATCTCCATACTTGTTCTGATGCTTGCTGCTGCTTTCCGCTATTGCCTGTCACTATTTCTCGGCAATGGAGAAATTGTCGGAAACTGTTGCAAGTCCCACAAAGTGTCTGAAAATGCCACAAAGTGTTGGAATGTGTCGCTAAAGTGTCAGAAAACTGTCAGAACTGCCGGTAAAACTGTCAGAAATTGTCTAATATATTTCGATAATTGTACTGAGAAATCTCCATGCATGCAGCTACTACATACAGTAATCTTTTCACATTTGTCTTATGGGGTTGTTGCAGTCCTTTTCCAGGCATTTAGCTGAACCTTCTCAGTTACTAATTTCCTGCATGAACTTCACTATAGTACATCAGTGCATTCCCTCTTTTCCAAGTGGTCCTGGTTAACTCATACAACTTATATCCTGAAATAATATAAACTGTAAATAGATTCAAAAATTAAAAAAGAAAAACCAATAAATCATAATTAAATAGCTTCAATTTGGTCGGCTTTATCATTTTATCTAATCTGATATGGATGTTCATGTTCTATTATCTTTATGGTGTGTAACAGAGAGGCAATGCCCCCACCACCATATTCAGGTCTACTCCTTTTGAAAGGAAAAGCCTACTTATGTCAAATCATCACTCTTTCCTATGTTGCTTTCCTGAGTTACTGGCTTAAGAGGACGCTTTTCCCCTGCCCCAATAATACGCTATTTAATGAAACAATTTCTGCCGGGCTTGGAAGCTGTTGGGTACAGGGAACCAGGCATGAAATTGCCAGGCTGGGGTTCGCCTGCTCAGACCTGGAAAGACTGAGTTGGGGGACATGTAAGATACTAGTCCATAGGCGGGTGTGGGACCAGGCAGCCCAATCAGAAAATGCCCAACGAGAAGCTCAGGAGGTGGCACCCCAGTTCAATGTTCACTACCCTTTTTTCAATATTCAGATACCCAACCAATATTATTTGTTTGACTGGCAGGATGCTAATAGCCGAATAGCATTCTTTAGGATGAGGGCTAATGTATTCCCCTTGGCTATGTTGGAAGGCCACTACGCAAAGACCCCATGGGATCAGCATATTTGTGATATGTGTCAGCAGGGGGTGGTAGATAACCCAGTTCATATAATTATGCATTGCCTGGCGTTTGATGGACTAAGACTTAGGTACTTGGAGGGTTATCTTGAGAAGGGGGTTGTATCCAAAAATTCCTTGAGGGAATTATTGCATCCAATTGACTCAGATCGGTCTAGGGCTGTGGCCAAATTCTGTGGGGCTGTGGTTCGTATTAGAAATATGCTTGCTGACCCCTAAAAATTGCCAGGAAGGCGGCAATAGTATGTATGGGAAGTGAAGGACTGGAATGATCTACTATGGGTGCTAGATGCCCATCTATCCCGGTTTGGGGGTATTGTACAGGGAGTGTGGAGATCCCTTTATTTTATTGTTTTAACATTATTTATATATGTATAATTTTGTTTAATTCTAAAAGCTGAGGCTGAACAATAAAATCATTATCGTTATTGTATGATACATGGGATGGAGGGGGTCTTTGGGTAGGCTGTCTTCCCCTGATCCTTCCTTGATGAGGAAGAAGGAGAAACTTGATTTGGTGGTGTGTTAGACATGTTTGATTTGTTAATCAAAGATTTTTGATGAGTTGTATTTACTGTATTGTATTGGTTTTGTTTATATGATTTTGTCATAGTCAACCGGCTAGTACAATAAAAGATTTATTATTATTATGTCAAATCATCACTCTTTCCTATGTTGCTCATGTGGATGTCTCAAATCTCCAGTAGTCCCAACTCGTTTCGTCCTTCTGACAATTGTCACTATTATCTTAAGTGCCGCAGAATACCTGGAACTGTCATAAAGTGTCGGATAGTGCCATAAATTGATGGCAGATGCCATTGGACCGGTGGCAAGACTGTTGAAATGCAGGGGCAGCTGGTGGGTTTTGAGGTTGGAGGGGCAGTAAGGCTGGCCGAAGCGCTGGCGAGCCTAGGGGCGGAGCCAGGGCAACGGTAGGCCAATGGCATGGCATAACCCAGCAGCAAGGAGTTCCCAGGGTTAACATTGGATGGACATTACATTACTTAATGATGGGAACGCTGTTGTGTGAAGGGGATAGAGAACCCTCTTATTGGCAGAGCATTTAGCAGGTGAGGATAGAGGTTGGGTGGGTTTTTGGGGTGTGGTTATGGGGTTTTAGGGGATTTTATTGTATTTTTACTATTTTTCTCTTTGTGCTTTTGTTTCTGTAAACCACTCTGAGCCTTTGGGGAAGGGCAGGGTATAAATTCTCATAAATATAAGAGATTACAGTCTTGTGCAAGTGTGTAGAGAGGGGATTAATTGGAATTAAATTCACCTCCTTAGTCAGGGATCCATGTTCACTGTGGTTTCCCAATTGCTGCTAAAATACAGTAAATGCTGTCCCTGCCCTTAGTCAATTCAAGTTCATTTCCCCATATAGACAGAAATTTAGTGAATTGCATCTTTCTCAGCAGAACAATTCTCTGTCTGATTCAAACCTTGGAGCCTCACCACAGACTAGCCACTAGTATCTCTCTTCTTTCTAGTATCTCTTTACAAACTTGTTGTCACACCTGTGAACAACAAGTGCAGCATTTCCAGCAATTTCATTTAGGCAGGCTATTCAACTCCTGGTTTAAAAGCAGACAAGTCACAACCTTAAACCTCACTTACAAGCAGCTTTAGCAAAGATCCACAGAACAGACAAAGCTTTCCCCCAAAACCACATGTAAACCAGAAACCAAGCTACAATGAGGCACCTTAATTTAGGCAGGTTATATTCACAGATTAAAATGTGTCCCCACTTGTAACACCTGTGAACATTGTGTGCAGAGTCCCAAGACCCAGTAATGGGTGAGAGAGAGCTAGAAGGAGGAAGCCTGAGATGCGGGGATCACAGAGTTGCCAGCTCATATAATTTGATTTTAAGTCCCATGATTTTAAGAGTTTCTTCAAGCCTAAAATTGCGAGACCTGAGATAAAATCATGAGAATCTCAGCTCTTATTGTTACAAGGCAAGTTACTTGTCCTTAGGTTGCAGAGAAGAGCTTGTAAAGGTGATTAAATGCTCAGGCCAGGAAGCAAATAAAAAGAACTCCAGATTGGTTATTTAAAACAAAACAAAAACAAAAAACCCTCTTTATTTCTAAGTCAGACTCACAATTTGGGGCATTTGGGTCTAGCAACCCTGGGATCAGTAGGGAGAGACTTGAGGGTAGAGTCTGGTGGTTCTAAGCACAGGTGGGGTTGGAGACTGGAGCTGGGTGGGGAGGGAATGGAGCCAAAGGAAGGGAAAAGCTAAAGGTTGGGAGGATGGATTCTGGAGGTAGAGCAAGGTGGACATTGGAGACAGGTAGGGGAAGGGTTGGGGATTGAAGGCCATGGGTGGGAGAAAGGGGGAGAGTTGGAATGGAGTCTGGGAAGATGGGGGCAAGGACTGATATTGCAGTGTTTAGGGACTGACTTATAAAGTCAAGGGCCTGGGTGCTGAGGGGATGGCCTGGTGAGTGGCTCTCCCTGTGCAGATAGGTACACAGGGGTTTATTGCTATCCCTCCTACGTTTCCAGCATGTGAGCTCCCTAGCCTCTTGGCTTGCGCTGCCAGAGTTCTGCTGCCACAAGACAGCAAAAAGGCCAACGCTGCCCCACAGGAGCCCAGACACAATATCACATGATGCACAGACCCCCCTGCAATCCATCACCCCAACACTGACCCCAGTAACAGCCACACAGACCCCCTGCGATCCATCACCCAACACTGACCCCAGTAACAGCCACACAGACCCCCTGAAATCCATCAGCCCCCCCCCAAACTCAAGCAGAGAAACCATCCATTCATGTACAAGCCACCCCCTCTCCCCCAGGGTGGGGAGGGATTGAAGAGGACAAAAGATTAAAAGCACAAGCAAGCAAACAAACAATGCACAGATCAGGGCAGGGGATTTGCTTTTTCAAAACTTACCAGGTTTCTGAAAGGATGAGACCTCCTGATCACTCTGTAGTCTGACTCCGATCTCTCCCCCCTCCCCTCTAGTGAACCTTGAGGGAGGAGCAGGGAAGAGTCAGCTCTCCCCCCCCCGTGTAGAGAAGGGGCCAGGGGGAGAAAAAGCAGTTATGAGATGGCTAGAGCGTTTTGAAAAGGCGCCTGGACACGCCCCCTAAGCCTTGCTGATTGGCTGGGTTTCTCCATAGGAACCCAGCCAAGGAGCACATGGCATCTCCCCCACTACCTCCCCAATCCCCCAGAAAGCAGTGTGTTTCTGGGTTGACGCCCAGTGCATGCTTTCTGAGGGCTTGGGAGACATCCTCTAAGTCCCTGCCTCCCTTTAGCTCTCTGGCCAGTGAGTGGAAAGCTAGAGGGAGGGGGGGAGCAGCTGAGCACGAGGAGGAGGATTGACTCCCCTCCTCCCCTTGCAGAGTTCTCTCCCTGCAGGGTTTGTTTACATATGACTCATCCTGCAGGAGGAGAGTTACAATGTAATCAAAGCCTGGGACAAGTGGGGAAATTGACCAGGCTGTGCTGGATCAGCTGAGGAGCAGCTTCTGGCTGCATGGGGGGACCCCTGAGGGGGTTGGGGGCACCTGCCCCAACACCCTGGGGGAGGGGCCACCCCTGTTGAAATGTCAACAGTAAACAGCGAAATGGCAAGCAACGCTACCGCTTCAGGCCTAGTTATAGGAATAAGACATGAAGGAGGAGGACCCCATAGCTTTTCCCCCAAAGCTAAATTAGGATTCAGGCTGTAATAATGAAAATACTCATGAAACAGCTTAGTCCCTGACTCAGTCTAGCTTTGAGAGCACACACCTTTAGGACTCTTATCTTACAATGAATCTCTCCTCCTACCACTACCTCAATATACAAGCTACCCACATCTTTGACCACAGGAGATACTATAAGTGTATTGAGTGCATCTAATGATTTCTTAGAGAAAGATACACCTTTTCTGGCCACTAAACTGCACCCTTCATTCCTAAGTTACAAGAACTTGGTACCTAGAAGAGGCCTGCAGATGGGAACTCTGTCCTGGAGCTATTGATCACACTCCTGTGGAAAAAACATAAGCATCCTGTTTTCATGAGGATATGTTTGCACTCTGTTTGTTCAGTGTCCCTGTTGTACCCCATTGTGCCCTGCTGCAAACAAACGCTGGTGGGACTGAGTTTCTGTTTCTCAGAAAGCACCCCCCTCTTTTCCTTTCTCCCTCTTTATCATGAGTTGATGCTGCTCTTGTGGTAGGGCACCCTTGTGCTTGATGATGAAGAAGATAGTGCTGCATGGTAAGGAGCTCAGACAAGTAGTTGAGAAGCTCTTGTTTCCAACTCTAACGTGACTTTTTCTGTCAGAGATGAGACCGAAAAGCCTGAATTAATGCTGTTTGTGGAAGAGGAAGCACTGCAGCTGTTTCTGTTGCTTTGATTGCATGGGGAATGTTATTTGCATACAGAAAAGGCAGTAATTCTTCTTCCAACTTCTGTTGCAATTTGTTTTTCTATATGACAAAATAACTAAGCCATTTCCAGGGTCCGTGTACAACTGAAGCAGAGTTCTTAAAGGGTCTGAGATCTCTTCTGCTCCCTATTACTTGAAGCCCAGTTGTTCTTAATTGTAGTCACAAGTACTAGGAAAGTAAGGAAGAGAATAAACTGGAAACTTATGCTGCAGTTAGCATCATGGCAATGGGAACAGTCCTGGACAATCGGAGATGGTTAGAATTCAAGGTATAACAGCAGTATGTTAAATGTCTAGAACATATAACACCTCTTAATTATACAGCACTGGGAAAGACCCTTCTGTCTGAAGAGCAGGACCATATATATCTGTGGACCACTTGTTACGAAACCTGCCTAACTGCGGTTCTGAGGGGCACCACTTGTTCACCACTTGCAGGGACCAGAGGGTGGAAGAGGTAAACTTAAGTCTCTCAGGTTTGGGAGGAGTGGTAGGGCAAAAACAACTATAAAGATGTTTGGTGTCAGTTTACAGTTGTTACATCTCCTCTACCGAGGTCCAAGGCATTCCAGTCAGCATCTGTTTCAGGATGCCAAGCCAAACTTCACCCCTTGGCCCTGGTGAGGGGAGGAAATGGAAACCTTCTTCTCCCCAAAGCTACAAGTGGGGGCGGAGGGTGTATGGAGATGGCAGGGAGCACTGCCAGCAGCACTAGCCTTCTGGGACTCACTCAGCCTGGTTTCCCTTCTTCTTCCTGATTTTCCTGAAAACACATTGTCATTTCTGTCCAAGTGAAGTAGAGAGGTTGTCCACTGTTACTTCTAGATGGGGGAAAGGGGAGAAGCTTCTTTTAAAAATAAAAATAAACAAGAAGCTAGGGAAGCTGCTGCTTTGTGGAGGGAAGAGTCTCACTGACTGAAAACAAACGAAACAGTAGCCCACGTTAGCCCATGATTCACCTGCCTGTCTGTTATGTTGCTGCAAGATGTTCGCCCACTTCCATCATGGGGCGACCAGCTGGCTGCTATTCAATGTGTCATTCAGAGAAGGTGGTTAATGCAGCACAGGCTCAGCTGGGTTAATCTGGGTTAATGTACACCTTCCTGTCTGTCAAGTCCTATGCAGCCCCTGTGTGTGGTGAGGTCCGCAAGTACCATGGACAAGCCCATGGAGTTGGTAAGGATCAGGTCCAGGAGCAGCGGCCGCTGGCTGCCTGTCAGCTGATAGTACGGGCTGTCAGGGAGCAGACTTCCCTGGCCACCTGTCAGCCAATGGCACAGGCTGGGAGTGAGCTGACACCCCCCTCCAGGCTGCCTGTCAGCGGATGGTACAGCTGGGAGAAGCTGCCGCCAAGAGGGAGTGAGGGAGGTCACTCTAGCCTGGGGGTGGCAGGTCCCAGATCTGAAACAAGCCCAGCCCCACATGGTCCCTCCCTCCCCACCCTTTGTCTCCTGCCCTGCGTGGCAGCAGGACCTGCTCCTGAGGCAGCAGCAGTGGCAAACCCAGGCATGCAGTGTGTGGCACGGGCACCGCCTCTGCCCATGTGCTTTGTTGGGACTTGCCACCCTCAGGCAAGGGGGGACTGGCCTGCTGGGTGCTCTCTAGGCACAGCTCTGTCTGACCATAGTTAGCCACAGGTTTCCCTGCAGCCTGGAAACTGACCAGGGAAGCCAGGCAGGGATCACAGCCCCTTTGGCTGTTGCTGGGGTTGGGGCCATGTATGGCCCCTACAATGGGATTGCTCTGGCCTGGAGTTGAGGAGTGATCTGCTGCTGCCAGCTGCTTTTCACAAGCCCAATCTTGCTTCTGGCAGTCAGCGGTCACTGCTCCTGGGCCTGAGTCTTGTCCATGTGTTTGGTTCCTCAGCCCAGCCCAGGGCATGAGGGCAGTATGGTAGCTGTATAGGAGGCTGCAAGTGTGTTCTGTTCTCTGCACCGGCGCAACAGGTGGCAGCTGCATTGCTGCTCAATGGATTGGGTAGGGGATTGGCTGGCCACTGTCTCATATGTTTTCACCCATTGAGAAGACAACCTCTTGCTAACTTGATTAGTGAACTTAATTTTTTACAGCTGTCCAGGTAAATGTCCGCAACACCTACTGTAAGAAGGAGAGTACTGGGCATTTCCTGTCCACCAGTAACATCACCAGTATTTTTAGCTCTGCCTGCATTATATAAAACAGTAAGTAACTCTCTGCCTTCCTTCCTGCAATGTTTTTGTTTGATCTGGAGCAGAATTGAGCCAGTCACTAGACTGGGAGTCAGACTTAGCCTAACTCCCTTATGTGAGACACCATTTAACTCCCAGTCTAAGTCCCCTTGCTCCAGGAAAGAGCAGTTACTTCTGCGTTGTGATGTGTGACTAACTGCCAAGAGCCAGGTGTAGGAAAAAAGGGGGAAATCATACATTCCTTGTCATGGGCAAGGAGCCTACGAACTGGGCTACACCTGCCAAGGCATCACAATAGATCATGGAGGGGACTGGAGCTAAGAGCCTCTCTTTACAGTGACTGTGCTACTCTCTGTTTGCACACCTCCCCCTTCCCAGCTTTGTAAACAAAGACGTTTCAAAGCAAAATATTCCAAATGTCCATACAAGACAGAATAATTCCAAGCATGAGTGGAAGATCTGGACATTAGCTGGATAAGAGCTGAAGATTTCCTCCCCCATTGTTAATACTACTTACGTTTCTAAGTTTGATGGCTTATCATCCAATTGTCACTGCCTCACTAGCCTGTCTTCTGTTATCTCTAATGAACTAGGGAGCTGATATTTACCCCTTCTCATAATCCTAGTGTGGCAGGGACAAGAGGCGGTTCTTTTCAGAGGAGTGCCACAACTCAAAATGGGGAATTATAGCTCTATCCCTGCTACAGGAATACCCACTCAATTACTTTGTCACAAGCCTGGGCAAAGCTTCACAGCTGTTGGGCTTCCCTTGGGAGACTGCCCTTCCTTCAGCCTTGTATATCCATGATCTGTTCCTCTCCCAATCCCTCCAGTTCCTTGCCCTTACAGAAACCTGGATTCCCCCTGTAACACTGCCACTCCTGCTGCCCTCTCCCTTGGTGGTCTCACCTTCACCTATTCACCATGCTCTGAAGGTCATGGCAGTAGTGCTGGTCTGCTCCTTGCCAAAACTTGCCAGTTCCAACCCCTCAGCACTCACTCTTCCCTCTCACTCTTTCTCTTCATTTGAAGTCCATTGCATTCTACTCTACTCCCCCCTTCACCTCTGTGTGGTTGTCATCTACACCCACCCAGACTTCCATTCCTCTTTTCTCTCTGATTTTGACTCATGGCTTACTTTCTTCCTTTCCAATGACAATATTCCCACCCTCATTCTTGGGGACTTCAGTATCCATGTGGACAGCCCCTTTTAATCATGCTGCTTCCCGCTTCCTCTTGCTGACCACTTTGTTTGACCTTCGCTTCACCTGTGGATTCATGGCCCGAGGCACCATGACAGCCACTTCCTTGACCTAGTCTTATTGAAACACTGTTGTCTTTCAGATCTCTTCTTTGACGCCCTTCCTGTCTTTGACCATCACCTTGCTTCATTCCGTCTTTCCCACTCATCCCCTCCTGCTTCCTCAACCTCTGTTTTTTTCAGTGACCTTCAGTACATTGATCCTCTTGATTTTGTTTCCTCCCTCATCTCTCTTCTGTCTCCTCTACCACCTGCCCAGACTCTGCTGTCTCCACCTTCAGCTCGTCCCTTTCTTCCACCCGTGACTCCCTTGCTCCCCTCTCATGCCATCCTATCTGTCACATAAACCCCCATCCTTGGCTCACCCTTACTATCCGCCACCTCCGATCCTGATCTTGAGCCACCGAGTGCCTCTGGCAGATGTCTCGCAAGTTCACTGACTTCCTCCAGTTTAAGTTTGCACTTTCTGCATTTAGTGATGCCCTTTCCCTGGCCAAAGACTGCTATTACTCCATCATTGGACATTGACGTCCTGGCCAGCTATCGGCCAGTCTCTAACCTCCCCTTTTTAGGGAAGATATTGAACAGGTGGTGGCTCAGAAGTTTCAGGAGCATTTAGACTGCGTCACTTTTCTGGATCCCTGGCAGATGGGATTTCATCTTGGTCATGGCATGAAGACTGTGCTTGTGGTCTTGGTGGATGATCTGCACCGAGAGATGGATTGGGGCCACTCAACCCTGTTGGCCCTATTAGATCGGTCAGCTGTTTTGATACGGTGGATCACAAGATGTTGGTGGCATGCCTGTGGGAATGTGCAGGGGTGGGCGGGACTGTTCTCAAATGGTTCCGCTCATTCCTGACTGGGAGAACCCAACGAGTGGTACTCGGGGAGTGTTTTTCGTCATACTGAGACCTCACGTTTGGTGTCCCGCAGGGTTCATTGTTGTCCCCCCTCTTGTTCAATGTATACATGCAGCCTCTCAGTGAGGTGATCAGGAGGTTTGGCATATGGTGTCACCAGTATGCTGATGACACTCAGCTATACCTCCCTTTTTCAACAAACCCAGACCCCACAGTCTCCACGTGTACTCGATGTCTGACGGCTGTGGGGGATTGGATGAGGGCTAATCGACTGAAGATGAATCCCGACANCCTTTTTAGGGAAGATATTGAACAGGTGGTGGCTCAGCAGTTTCAGGAGCATTTAGACCGGATCAATTTTCTTGATCCCTCGCAGTCTGGCTTTTGTCTGAGTTATGACACAGAGACTGTGCTTATGGCCTTGGTCAATGACCTCTCCCATGTGTTGGACCAGAGTCGTTCGACCCTGTTAGATCTCTCGGCTGAATGATACCATTGAACATGAGTTGTTGGTGACTCAGCTGCGGGACTGGGTAGGGATTAGTGGGACTGTTCTTGAATGGTTCCACTCTTTCCTGGCTGGGAGAACCCAACGTGTGGTGCTAGGTGAATTTTCATTTCCACCCCCTGGGGCCTCACATGTGGGGTTCCGCAGGGTTCCATTCTATCCCCTCTCTTGTTCAATGTGTATGTGCAGCCTTTGGGGCAGGTTGTCAGGGAGTCTGGGGTGAGGTGTCATCAATATGCTGATGACACCCAGCTATATCTCTCATTTTCATCTGACTCAGGCCTGGCAGTCTCAGTGTTTATCAGCTGTGGGGGATTGGATGAGGGTGAGCTGCCTGAAATTAAATCCTGACAAGATGGAGGTGATGGTTGTGGGAAAAGTCGAGGGAGTGATGGCCCCCATCATTGATGGGGTCTGTCTTCCCTTGGTTTCTCAGGTCCAGAGTCTGGGGGTGCTCCTGGACCTGCAGCTTCACCTGGATGTCCAGGTGGCGGCTGTGACAAAGGGGGCATTTCGCCAGTTCCATCTGGTGCTTCGGCTTAGGCCGTATGTCTCGGAATAGGATCTGGCCACAATCATCCATGCTTTTATTACCTCGAGACTGGACTACTGTAACACACTCTACGTGGAGCTAGCCTTGGTGCTGGTTCAGAGACTGCAGCTGGTGCAGAATGCAGCGGTCCGTCTCTGCACTGCGGCTTCGCTCTCTGTACTGGCTGCCGATAGTCTTTCGGGCCCAATTCAAGGTGTTGGTGTTGACCTTTAAAGCCCTAAATGGCTTGGGCCCCACCTACCTGCAGGACCGCCTCACCCTCCAGGTTCTGGATCGGCCCCTGTACTGGGACCAACTGATGTCTGAGGCACTCTGCTGTTTGCTTCTCTCCAACTCAAAAAATTACCATTTATTCTTACTGTAACAGGACGTGTGGTTCCCAGGGCGTATGTCCTTGTAGGATCAGACCCCCAGTCAGTCACTTCTATAGCGAATTAGCCAATCAGTCACTTGCAGTTGTGAACTAGCTTCAGTCTCGTTATTAACATAGTCTCATCTTATATACAACCATAGTTCCACCGTATTCTTAAACAGACTTAATTCATGCCGGGAAAGCAACTCCTCTGGGAACGCCGGCCCTGTCTATCCCCAAGTCCAGCTAGGCTCCAGTTCTCTGCCTCCAATAGTCCCCCAAGGAGCCTGCAGGGGAATCTCCATAGGCCATCCAAACTCTCAGTGACTCTGGGTCTCTGGACCAGACACAGTCCCTCTGGCATCAGGTCTCTTTAGTTCATACAGAACTCCCAGGCTGCAACCAGGCCTCAGCCCTGCCCTAAGCCCCTCCAAGCAGCCCATAGTACTCACTAACAGAGTTGTCTTCAGGACCTTGGAGAGCCATAGAGGCTGGTCCCTGGCAGGCAGGCATCCAGGCTATTTCCTCAGCCTAGCCTGGTTCGAGAGCATAGAGGCAAAGAACTCCTCAGGCCTAGATTGAAGCCTTTTTAAGCTTCCCTCTCTTTTATACAGCTCAAGAGGGCATGACTAGCCCTCTAGGCTTCCAGCCCTTAAAGGGCCAGTACCCCGCCACGCTCCCAGCTGTCTTTAACTGGGGTTTATCTCCTGTTTCAGGGTGGGGCTTGCCAAGTCCTTGTTCAGCTGACTGCTCGGTGCCCTTCAACCAATCCACTTCTGGCTAGCACCCTGGCACTCTTAAAGGGGCAGCAGCCCCGGTAGGCTGCTCCCTGCCACACTTACCCTTTGTTACATATCTTTTAACTAGCTACCAATCCATGACTTTTCAGGAATTCATGGTTGGTCTGGTACACAGCCAGCATTTACAAACGTAGTAGAGAACTTTGTGTTTAAGATTGAAACATGAAGTGTTATATCTGGTAACACCCAGAGTGATGCACTTACAATATATCACACAACATAATTAGAGCTGATTGAAACTCTTTCCCACAAAAAAATCTGTGAAATTTAGCATGCTTTCCAATTTGAAAAAAATGGTATAACTGTCCTGATTCTGACAAATATCTTTCAATTTCAGAATGCTTTTATTTTCCTTTATTCTATACCAAACCCTCCTCCCCTCAAAAAAAGAAAATAAAAAAGATGGGGTTTGGTCACTGAAACCTGTGACTTTTGTTAGTCACAAATCTACGGACACCAATTTGTTCCCATTTTTTACTAATGATGAAAAAAATGAAAAACATTTATTCCAACAGCATTAACATTGAGTATTTCCCCCCTCTTTTAAAAATAATTTCTTTCCTCTAAAAGATTGTCCAGCTCAAGATACAATTTTTTCTGTAATCTATGGTTCTGATCTCAAGCACACTTTTACATCAGTGGCCCTCCACTGACCCTGGCAATGCTAGTATATTTCGATTCTGAGATCACATGTATAAGGTTTGCTGCTCTATATTATTATTATTATAAGCATTTATATAGCGCCAGCGATGTACCTGGCGCTTTACAGCGAATAAGATAGACACGGTCCCTGTCCAAGAGCTTACAATCTAAATGAACAGTGTATTCATGGGCAGTGAGTTTCACAAGTCCAATTTGTTAATATGACGCACATTCTCTGTGTTACTGTCAGGAGGCGACCCCCGCCTCGCGGGGTTCTGAAGAAGAAGGGTCCAACAGCCACACAAACCCCAGCGGCAGGGTTGCCGCCCCCCCCACCTCGCAAACCGGAAACAGACGCCGCAGATGCCCCGCAACCACAGCCACAACAGACGGAAGAACGGCCCGCCCCACGCGCTGGAAGGAACGCGGGGGCGGGGCCAGGAACGCTTCGCCGCTCAGCGAGGCTTCAGGCACGCCAGGGGGGC
>QEPC01000841.1:3684637-3708420 GCA_003113815.1 Sphenodon punctatus | reverse complement strand
CCTGGGACCCTAACCCTCCATCCTCACACCGGGCACGTGTTTCCCCTGCCTCCCTCCCCGTGAGCGATCGGAGAGTGAGTGTGTGGGGGGTGGTAGAGCAGGGGAACAAGTCCTGCACAGGTTACCTGGCGCCCAATGATGATAGTGGCCTGATCCCTAGTGGATCCCAAGGGCCAACACACTATCCTGACGGGCTTTCTACACCTCGTTTCCTTGCCTCGTACCTGGAGCTAGGTTGGTTCCTCAAGGAAGGGCGCCTGGGGGAGAACGCGTGGTCCCATATTCCTGAGTCCGTTCCCTGTGAACCCCTCCCCCGTGACAGTTACATACTGTATATCTCAAAAATGATATAGAACAAATCCTTCCCTTTAGAGCTGTAGAAGCTGCAGGCCTGCTTGCCTTTCCCCATTCAAATATGTGACAGAAGCAAAGATTCTGGGGAAGGATGGATGAGTTCTCTTTCTTTCCCTCTACTCCACACCCACACTGCTGTCTGCTTGCCGTGCTGCAAGAAGTAATGAAATGCAGTTAAATAATGGGGCATGCATGGAAAATAGACATACATAGTGGAGTAATATTTAGCACCTATGTCCAACTTTCCATGCTCTAAATATGCACAGGCATCATTTTACCTTTTAAGTTAAGTAAGGGGACAGGATAGAAGTTTATAAAATCTTGAGTGGTGTGGAACGAGGAGATAGGGAATGGTTATTTACCCTCTCAAATAGTACTAGAACTAGGGGTCACTCCATGAAACTAGCTACCGGCAGATTTAAAACAAATAAAAGGAAGTACTTTTTCACTCAATGCATAATTATGGAATTTGTTGCCAGAGGACATTGTCAAGGCCAGTAGTATAGCTGGGTTTTAAAAAGGACTGGATATGTTCTTGGCGAGTAGGTCCATTAATGGCTATTAACCAAGTGGCTTACGGGATGAACTTCTTACTGTCGGGAGCTGGGAGTGAACAACAAGGAATGGATTGCCCATTGCGACTGTTGGTTCTTCTCCCATGCGATTGATATTGGCCACTGTCGGAGGACAGGATGCTGGGCTGGATGGACCATTGGACTGACTCAGTATGGCACTACTTACGTTCTTATGTTCTTAAGTAGTTGTTGTCCCCATTTTAAAGATGAGAAAAGCAATACCGAAGAATAACCCAATGATTAAAGTTGCTAGCTTGGGACTCAGACCTGGGGGCAATATCTTCTTCCACCCCAGACTTCCTCTGTGATTCTGGCCAAGTCATATACTCTCTCTAAACCTCAGTGTTATCTATTTATTTTTTATTTATTCAAATGTATACACCACCTTTCCCCTGTAGAGGCTCAGGGTGGCTTGTAAAATAGAGATAACAGTACAGTAATTCCTTACCTCTCTCAGGTTCTGTGAGGCTAAATGCACTAAAGACTATGAGGTGCTGAGATACTAAAGATACATTTGTGTGTGATTATATTAGTCATGTAGCTATGGTTCCAAACCCATGATCATTATTTATTTATTTAATTATTTATGCACTTGTATCCCACCTCTCTCACCAAAATGGCAACCCGAGGCAGCTCACAATATAAAACAGTATAAAACAATAATAAAATCCACAGATATATAAAACACAGAATAATAAACAACATCCAGGTCCGTCAAACCAAATTCCCACCCCCTCTACCTCATCCATTCCCTCCTTCCTTCCCCTCCTGCTGAACGCCTGGTGGAAAAGCCAGGTCTTGCATCTCTGGCAGAAAGTCAAAAGATCCGGACTGAGGTGAACCTCCACTGGGAGGGCATTCCACAGCAACGGTGAGGCTGCTGAGAACGCCCTCCTGTCTGTCTGGACCCGCCAATAGTGCAGGACCTCCAGGAGGGTGCCCCAGATGACCACAGGTGCTGCCCAGGGACTCAGAAAGTGAGGTACTCCCTCAGGTAAGTGGGGCCCAGGCCGTGTAGAGATTTAAAGGTCAAAACCAGCACCTAAAATTAGGCCCAGAAGACAATAGGCAGCCAGTGCAATGCTTGGAGCATTAGTTGAATGTGATTCCTACGGCCTGTCCCCATAAGCAGGTGGGCCGCCACATTTTGCACTAGCTGCAGCTTCTAGACCATTACCATGGGCAGCCCCATGTAGAGCACATTGCAGTAGTCCAGCCTCGAGGTGACGAATGCATGGATGACAGTGGTGAAATCAGAATCCGAGACATATGGGTGGAGCCTCCTCACCAGATGTAATTGGCAAAAACCGCTCCTGGCCACAGCCAACACTTGCAAATCCAGGCCCTGGCTCCACACAGATAGAAACAATGGAGGACGTAAGCCCCCAATAACAGGGCTATTCTTCTCCCCCAGATCGCCGACACCCCCACCACCATCATCACCTCTGTCTTGACAGGATTGAGCTTCAATCGGCTTGACCTCATCCAATCCCCTACAGCAGCCAGACACCAGGACAGCAACGAGACTAGGAGGTCATTGACCAATGCCACAAGTGCTGTCTCCATGCTGTAGCCCGGACAAAAACCAGACTGCATGAGATCAAGAAAACCGGTGTGATCCAGATGCACCTGCAGCTGACAGGCCACCATCCATTCAATAACCTTCACTAAAAAGGGAAAGTTAGAGACTGGTCAGTAACTTGTCGGGGCATCAATGTTAAGCTATGGTTTCTTTAGGAGTTGCCAGACCACAGCCACCTTAACGCAGTCCAGCACTCTCCCCTCCCAAAGGGAGGCGTTAATCACCCCCGCCAGCACCTGCCCTAATGTCTCCTTGGTAGCCTTCACCAACCAGGAAGGGCAAGGATCTAATTCACAAGTTGTTTCCCGAACAGGCCCCAGCCCCTCTGCCACCTCAGCAGGTGTCACCAATTGAAATTCATCCCATAAAATCTGACCAGACAGGGCATTCCTAACCCCTGGCTCCACCACAGCCTCCAAAATGGTAGTCAAAGTTGTGCTCGCCGTGAGCAATTTTGTCCACAAAGTATGCTAAAAACATGTCACAGTGGGCCTTGAATGAATCCTGTTCCAGGCAGAGATAGGCTGGACTGACCAGATCCCTCACCACCTGGAACAATTCTGCTGGACGCAACTGAACAAATGCTATGAGAGCAGCAAAGAACCGTTTCTTTGCTGCCTGCACTGCCACAGCATAGGTCTTCAAAAATACTCTATGCTGCAATTGATCGTCTTGAGCCCAAGTACGGTGGCACCGTTGCTCCAACTGCCTCCACCCATGCTTCAACCACCATAGGTCCTCTGTAAACCATGGAGACCTGCAGTGGCAAAACACTGGGAGTGGATGCCTAGGAGCTACCCGACCAATGGCCTCAGCCAGCCAATCAGTCCAAAAGGCTACGAGGTCATCAATGGAGCGACCATCAAGGTCTACAGGCATATCCCCCAGAGAATTCTGGAAGCACCCTGATTCCATAAGTCCCTGGGAGTGGACCACCCTAATTGGTCCAGCACCCCAACGGTCAGGTAGGTGTGCTGGGATTCCAGCTTGCAGGAGGTAATGGTCCGACCACCACGGCAAGGATGAACGTACCACACCCCATATCATCGAACCCCCTACCTCAAGGTCAGTGCAGAACATCAAGTCCAGAGTATGTCCTCCCTCGTGTCAGGCCCATGTCCTCCCTCATGTATCAGGCCCACCACCACCTGTGACAGACCCATGGTGACCATGGATTCTTGCTCTGCTCCATGCAATCTGGTGTCGGCATGGATATTGAAGTCCCCCAAGACAATAAGCCTAGGAGACCTCAAGACCAAATCCAAGGTCAGAGCTTCTATGGCAGTCAGGGATGCTGCCATGCAATGAGGTGCACATTACACTAGTGGAATCCCCAATCTGTCCCCAGCTGGACCCCCCAGTCCATTACCAGCCAAACTGAACATAAGATGGAGACCCTCTATCCCGGACTCAGTCTACACTGAAAGCCTTTGTGCAGTCAAGCCATCCCTAAAAACAATGGCTACGCCTCCCACCCTGACCCTACAGCCTGGGCTGGTGCTGGACGGAGTACCCAGCTGAAACAAGGTCAGCCAAAATAGACCCTGACTAGTACTACTCATCCAGCCAGGTCTCCATCATATACACGAGGTTGGCGACCCATTCCAAGATGGAGTCATGAATGGTAGATGCATTTGTTAGCTAACGACCTCACATTGAACAACATCAGTGACAAGCCAGGGTCTCCTGAAACCACAATCTCCCAGTTACCCGAGTCAGCGGGGGCTGAGTGGAGGACAGGGACAAGCCACCAATCCTACTGCTCACGATGGTAACTCCCCCACCCAGGACCATAGGCACCCTGTCCCATAACAACCCCAATTGCAGCTGCTTCCCCCCACCCCCAGCGGATCACCCCCAGCCTGGCTCCAATCCCCTGGAAGGCCCCCTGCTAGGGCGGCAGGGAAGGAAACCCACCCACCGATCCCCCCCCAAGCTGTCATAAACCAACCCACACCCCGTACAGGGGGACCTAACCAACCACCACCACCTATCCCCAATCTGTGTCTGTGCAAACATGCAAATGCATGTCTGATTACATAGCAAAGATGGGGCAGTTGCTCCTTGAGAGAGTGGACCGATTGCTCATGTTTTATGGCTCTCCACATAGTCAATGTAACTTATGAATATTCTCTACAGCAACACCATTCTTACCCCAGCCAGACTTGCCTAAAGCAGCCTTGGCTGAGGATCAGAATGGGCAAAGATGGAAGCAGCTGGTAGTGATACAGACAGGAGAGGAAAGGGGGAAGCAAGGGGATGTATATAAGGCAGCTAGCAACCACACCCCAAACAGTCCTGCTGGAGAAGCAAATATGGGAATGTGACATCACGATACAAGCCCTGGCTATATTGGAGAGCTGCTCCTGGAACCTGTGCTCAGATACCATGTACTGTTTGGGGATCCCACCATCATGCCTTAAGTCAGCAAGTGATTGGGCCTTTGCTGCATCAGGCCACTCAGTGTGGAACTCGCTGTCTCCAGATATTCATCTCAGTTCCTCCCTCCTTACCTATAAAAAGCACCTAAAGACTTTTTTAATTCTCCAGGTGCCTTTTAAAGGATCCACTTCTGGCACCCTAAATGTATCTTTTCCTTCTCCTTTACCATCTCCTTTTTAGCTACTTTTATTTTTAGGTTATTTTATTGTATTTATTAATTTTGCAACACATCCTGAGCACCATTCAGGTTGGAGTGGGGGGCACTATACAAATAAAATTATTATTATTATTAAATACCCTCTCCCCAGTCTCAGATTTGCTAGCCACCTTCTTCCCTTGAGGAATGACATATTTTAAGGACAAACTCTAAGCTATAGACAGGAATACCTGCGAAAGAACCTAAAAAAAGCCATATATGAGTACCCAAAATACGTAGGAACTTAAGTGATTTGCCCAAGACCTCACAGTGGGTCAGTAGCATTTTCAAAAGAGCCTAAGTGACTTAGGACAGTGGTTCCTAAGTGCTAGTGTGCAACCAAGCTTTTAGCCGGCCTGCCTCTGGACTGAGTGTAGAGTGACTGACTCCCGCAACCACAGCACCTCACATGCTCTCTGTCATGCAGTCTTTTCTTTCAAAAGACACACGTGAGGTCTGGAAGTAAGGTGAGATTTCTCGGCTTGGGGTAGGGTTGAGGGTTGTGGGGTATTCTGTCCTGTCCTGTCCTAATCAATCAGGTCCCTGTAGGTAGGCCTGGCTTTTACATTAGAGCTATGGTGAGAATGACTGTTCCCATATACTGTCAGGAAATACCTACCTTTTAGGAGCGCTTACGACTGTTTGTCAGTATTTCCTCAGTATCCACTGAATCCACGCGTCTGCTGCTGTTGAGATAGGCACCTGTGATTTGTCTGCTATTTTTGGTAATTTTCTGTAGTTACTTTCTGGTATTTTCATCAGTTTCCATCTATTGCTGGTGTGTGTGTGTGTGTGTGTGTGTGTATATCCATGTGCAGGACAGCAGGAGCTGGGGGCCTATTTTTCTGGTTCATAAGTCTTTTTTTTATTATTATTCTTTTAATCTTTTCAGAAAAAAAAATGTAATAGACCTCTGAGTGAAAAGTTTTGGGAACCACTGAACTGAGAAGCCCAAGTGGTAGATTTAAAATTTTTTTTTTAAAGGTGCCAATGTTACTTAAGTGCCCACTTCCCATTGGAAGTCAGGTTCCTAAATACCCTTTTAACCTCAGTGTTACGGGGAGGGGGGAAGAAAGAAAGGCGAAGATACCTATAGGATGCCTCCCCTGTGTAACCATGCACTTGCCCGAGTCCTGGCCACCGGGGGCGTCTATCGAGGTATACGGCCCGTCAGGATAGTGTGTGGACCCTATTGATCTCACAGAGATCGGGTCCCTATCATCATAGGGCGCTGAGGATTGCCGGGAGTCTCGGCCACACAACCACACCATGTGATCCTCAACCAGGAGGGGGGCAGGTCTGGGTTGCAGGGATGGTGCTGGGGAGACAGGGGAAGGGACCCAGGGGTCGGGGGTAGGGACCCACAATCGCACAAGACAGGGGAAAGGCGCAGATACCCAAGGGAGGGGGGAGTTTCTCTCTCTCACTCATACACCCACTCAACTCTCTCGCACACTGGTCACAGGTCAAAGGGGAAGATGGGAACAAGACACCGCACACACTTCACTAACTACAATCGCTAGATGACAATAGGGGGTTGTATACTCAAATCGAACACTTAGCTTCTCGCACGGTCGGTCTCTCCTCCTCAATCACCAGTGCCAAGTGCTTCTCGGCACTGAAGTTTATACTTGAGGCCCTGCCCCCTGCGCGCGCTCGCCACATTCTCGCATGGCCACATTCCCGAGACTGGAGGGCCCTGCACTGGCATCCAGGGCACCCCCCACGGCTGGGGGTGGGCCGTTGCGATGGGGCAGACGCGCCCCCAGCTGATGCAGGGGGAGGGTCCAAGGGCTCGTCCTCCGGAAACCCTGGGGGGTGGGGAGCCGGGGACCTGGTCCAGTCCTGGAAGGTGCGGGTTCTGACATTCAGGAGTTCTACCCCTATAGCTCATCGGTAGGATTTAGGTACCTAAGGGTCCAACTGTCATGGAAGTAGTCGAACACAATCTGCAAATGACCAGGACACTCACCAGAGCAAGCAAGGGGTTCTAAGTTCAGGGTTAATCTGTGGCTCGGGTTGGGTTCCGGAAGGCAGTTTGAGCAGTTCAACTGGGCAGCAAGGAGAATCCAAACTTGTTGTCAAGTGACAGGCCATGGTCCATTACTGGGAAAACAGTCCAAGGGAAGTGGGCGAGTGGTAGCTGGATTCATGGCTGGAAGCTGGAGTGGATTGAGGAAGCAAAGGGCCAGGTTCATGGCTAGAGTAGGCTGAGGAAACTGAGGCTGCTTGTACCTGTTAGGAAAGAGGAGGGGACTAACATGAGTTTCACTCATGTTGGAGTAATCACTTGAAACCCCTGATTGTGGGCACGGGTGTGGGGTGTCACATTATTTCTCCCTTTCCCCGTTAAATTCAGTAACGCTGTGCATGGCTGGATTTTGAGCCCTGCATCACTGTGTAGCAGGGAACTCCCATTAGTCCCCTCTCCTTTCCTAACATGTACAAGCAGCCTAAGGGTCAGGTTCACGGCTGGAGCAGGCTGAGGACACCAAGGGCTGGGTTCATGGCTGGAGGCTGGAGCAGGTGTGGTAACAGGAAGTGGAGTACAGGTATCAGTGAGCCAGGGCAGGAGATCTGCATAGTTGATGGGCCAACAAGTAAACGACTCCCTTCCCCTTATGTAGGGGAAGAGTAACTCCCTGCTTCTCCCCCTTGGCTCCAGAGCTTCTCCTCATTGGCTAAGGACAAAGCACATGACCCTGGCTAGTGGATGGTGTTCCCAGGTCTAGTGCTACCTGAGGCACTGTGCTATCCTGACTAGTCGATGGCGTTTCAATGTCTGGTGCTACCTGAGGCTCTGCGCCATCCTGGCTAGTGGATGATGCCACAGTTCCCTGCTGGGACCCAGGAGTGGCAGAGCAGGTGACATGAAGGCACTTCTGAGAATGTGATCTAGGTTCCTAAATTACCTATGTATAGCAGGGAGCAGGCTGCTCAGATGCCTGGCCCTTTAAGAAGCCCAAGTTAAAGGGCTAAAAATAAGGTTATTGAGGGCCAGCTAGGCAAGGGCATAGCAAAGCCAGCCCAGGGGCCAAAGGCATTTAGCTGAACTCAGTCAGAGGAGACTATATGGACTGTGTATAAATAGTGGAGGATGAACACTATAATAAAAAGCACTGGAAAAGCTAATTTCCATGTGGGTGTGGATCCTGTAAGTACTCACTCCAGGATGCAGTATTCTGTTATACTATGTACTTAATACAATCAAACCTCACCATAACAATCCCTTCTTATAACAATCTCCACTTTAAGAACTATTTCTATCCAGCATATGCCCTAACGTATTATAGTGAACCCCCTGATATAATTAACCTTTTCTCTGGTCCCATGGAGGCTAATTATACTACTATAATAGAAGTATGAAACCCTTCCTAACTTTCTGTCTGTTGGTTTCTCTAGATCATGCTGCTTTGTTATAGACAAATGCTGTTGAAGAAGTATATGTCTTATACATCAGATGTGTGAGAACATGTTGACTCATCAGAGCTGATGTGCAAGTGGCCCCTTTCCTATGCTGCAATCTATATACATGCATGAATTGCGCATGTGAGGAACTTTTATTGCCCTTGGCACTGCAGTACAGGAACATTTTGGGGGTGTGAAGCACACTTCACACACTTCCTTGCCAGATGGGTTATATGCAACAGTACATTAACAGAACAGAACGAGGCGGGCGGGAGGGTACGCTCGCTGGCATGACTAGCCTTGTTACAGGAACCGCCCTCCTGCCCAGAGAATGGCACAGATGGGGAGTGCCGTCTGCTACAGCGTGGACTGTGTGTTCCGGGGGGGAGGAGGTGGGGAATCAAATCACACGTTTCTTTTCCTTTTTTTCTTTTTAACATTTACTTATTTGTTGTTCCTCCATTCCCCCACCCCATGCCATCAGTTACAGGATTAATGGCATCATGTCTGATTCTTTAAACACATCTGCTGTGCAGGCTCATGAAGAATTATCTGAGCTGGTTGAGGGAACATCTGGACAACATCTGTTTGCCATCATACAGAAGACCGTGAGTGGTGCAGGGAAGTTAATAAAATTAATTGGTTATTAAGGTCTATTAGTTCCCAACAATACCACCTTGGAATCCCTCCAAAGTCCTTGGAATGTTTGTTTAGAATCACTATTTAGAGTTGAATGTGATCAGGAAGGGCTGGGAAACACTTGCCTCAGAACTGCAGAAGATTCTGGACAAAGGCATAGGTAGATGACAGCAATTCTATAAGGATGTTATATTTTTCTGTAGCACCTTCTATATAAAGGATCCCAAAGTGCTTTCCAATATGTTATTTACAGCAGAAGGCTCCTCATCCAGACCTTTTTAGTCAGGTGGTCCTTCCTTATTCTGGTTGTGCCTTGTGTCTACCGTAACTCTTATACAAAAAGATTGGTGTCTTTAGACAGACCCAGGGCTGGCCATTCCCTGGACATGCTCTGGGGGTGGCCAGCCCTGTGTCACCTACGTGCAGCATTGCCTGTTCTGGGTTTATATGGACCCAGTAGCTGCTGTGGCCCGCAGCCTGCCCATGCAGTGCTTCCCTCCCCGACACCATAAAGCAGCAGGCAGATCACCCAATGCTCTAGGCTGCCGCCTGCCGTTCTATAGCGTTGCCCAGGGCTGCGTGCAGGAGGGGCGGGATATAAATATATTAAATAAATAAATTCCCAGCTGAAACCAGAGCTGCAGCGGCCGTATGCTGAGTAAGTTTGGGCAGCCTGATCTGGTGGTGGTGCTCTGGAATGGTCCAGAGCACCACATAAGCAAGGCTGGAGTATGCCTCTGCTCCGCCTGCACATCTGGCCACCTTTAGATGGATGAGCCACCTGGGTGTGAGGCGAAGCACAGCCATGGGTGACGCCCATTTAAAAGCACCCACTGTGTATTACTGTTACATTAGAACCGGCCCCCTAAATCTGGACACTTCTAACCCGGGGAAAAAAAGTATGCTCCCTGAGGTGTCCAGATAAGACATTTACTACAGTGAACTATATCCTGTTGTTCCTGCTGGACAATAGTAAGAAAATTAAGTACTCTTTTTTCCCCCTTCTCTGCCTACACTTTCCAGCTGGCACAAGTTGGAAAACAATCAGAAATTGAGGGTCAAACTCCTCTTACAGAGTTTCTGACTGTCTCACAATTTTTGAGAATGAGGGAAGGAGATACCTGGAGTTACAATTCTCATGAAGCATGGCAGTCATGCTGACACAACATGAAACTAAGTGTTTAATTTTGATTTTTTTCAGATGGAAAATTCCACTGAAATCCATTTTCTTTTCCTATGAAAATTTTCATTTAGATGAAATGGTATTTTCTGGCAGGAGAATGTTTTGTATGCTTTTTAAAAAAATATCTATTTATTTATTTATTTATTTATTTACCACTCCAACTATTTTTTTTATCTCTGTAAGGAAGAGCATTCAGTTCTCTGCTCGAGTGGGTTTTGTGACAGGCTGAAAGACACATGTTTCCCTCCACTCTCTGGCATTCAGGTGGGCAAGATAGACAGTAACCAAGTGTAAACTGAAAACTCTTCCACTGTAGCTGGCTGCACTAAGCCCCAAAGCACATGGAACCTAAGTAGATATGTCTCAGCACAGTAGCTAGGAAACTCTCCTGCATCCCCTAGCAACTGCATACTAGGAAGTGGAACCCTAGTGTTCCTAACCTGCAGTTGCTAAGGAACCTTTGAAGGTTGCATAGCTACCATTCTAAGGAGAGCTGGCTCCTAATTTTTTTGTGAATCGAAGTTATGTCTGATTTAGTGATTTTGAGTGCAGAGGATTGCAAAATGAATTGTGTTGATATTTACATTTTTTATGTTGATTTTTCTAGTATTTGAAATATCAGTGTTGGAGAAATGTTAATGTTGAATCATAAGTCCATATTATTGTAGGGCTGGAAGGAGATCAGAAGGCCCTCTAGTCAATCAGCAAGGCAGGATTAATTAAGACTAATCCACTCTTTAATTAATTAATTAATTAATTTTTGATTTCTATCTTGCCCTTTCCCATAGGCTCACAATAGAAAAATATTGTGGTTTACAACAGAAAAATATAAAACTCAGTAAAACCAAATTCCATTAAAACCATCCCTACCCAAGCCCTCCAAACCCTATCCCCACCCGCTAAAAGCCTGGCTAAATAAAAAGATTTAACATTGCTTTCTGAAGACACTTAGGTTTGGGCTAGCCTTTGGCGAACCTCCCGGGGAATTTTATTTATTTATTTATTTATTTATATAAAAAATTTATCCCGCCTCTCCTGCCCACAGGGCAGCCCGGGGTGGCGAACAACAAATATAAAAAACATTAAAACAATAAAACATTTAAAACAGTTTAAAATCCTACGTTATGCAGGGAAAGAAAACTCCCTCTCCCCAACCCCTGCCCCTCGCCAAAGGCCTGTCGGAACAGCCAGATCTTATATAAACATCAAAATAACAGGAGAGTGGGGGCCAACCGAGCCTCCTCCAGGAGTGAATTCCACAGCACAGGGGCAGCCATCAAAAAAGATCTAACACCCGCCTCACCCGGGGAACCTCCAAAAAGGCTCCCACGGATGACCTCAAAGGTCACACAGACACATGGGGAGTGAGGCGGTCCCGCAGATAAGCAGGGCCCAGGCCGTGAAAGGCTTTAAAGGTTAAAACCAGCACCTTGAACCTGGCCCGGTGCTTTATAGGCAGCCAGTGCAGAGCCCGGAGCACAGGTATCATGTGCTCCCTGAGGCCCGCCCCCGTAAGGAGACAGCCCACGGCATTCTGCACCAGCTGCAGCCTCCGGATCCGCTTCTTGGGCAGCCCCACATAGAGCGCATTGCAGTAATCCAGCCTCGAGGTGAAGAAGGCATGAATGACAGTGGCGAGGTTGGAGTCTGAGAGATATGGCCGAAGCCGCCAGACAAGATGTAACTGCTGAAACGCACTCCCTGCCACAGCCACAACCTGAGATTCCAAGCTAAGCCGCGAATCAAGGAGCACACACAGACTCCGCACTTGAGACACCATGGGGGGGCGAACCCCCCCAACAAGAGGAGATTCAACCACCCCCAGGCTCCCCAAGCCCTCGCCCACCAACATCACCTCCNTCAACCTCATCCAAGCCCCCACAGCTGACAGGCACTGGGAACATAAGGAGACTGCGTGACCTGGGTCGGTAGAAAAAGAGAGGTAGAGGTGAGTGTCATCAGCGTACTGATGACGCTGCATGCCCAGAAACACTCTCCCAATCTCCCCTAATGGCTGCATATAGATGTTAAACAAGAGGGGGGACAGAATGGCACCCTGCGGGACTCCACACATGAGGTCCCAGGGGGAAGACGTACACTCCCCCAAGACCACCCTGTGAGTTCTCCCGGCCAGGAATGAACTAAACCAGTCCAAGACAGTCCCGCCAATCCCGGCACAGTCCCGCAGGTGAGTCACCAACACCTCATGCTCGACAGTGTCAAATGCAGCTTAAAGGTCTAGCAGGACCAACAGGGTCTGACGACCCTGGCCCAATGCCAAATGGAGATCATCGGCCAAGGCCACCAATGCAGTCTCTGTACCATAGCCAGGCCGAAAACCAGACTGAGAGGGGTCAAGGAAACCGATGCGGTCCAGATGTTTCTGGAGCTGCCATGCTACAGCCCGTTCAATAACCTTCCCTAAAAAGGGGAGGTTAGAGACTGGCCGATAACTGACAGGAGCATCAGTGTCAAGAGATGGTTTCTTGAGCAGGGGCCTAACCACAGCCTCTTTCAGGCAATCAGGCACCTTGCCCTCCCAGAGAGAGACACTGACCACCTCAGCCAGCAACGACCATAACGTCGCCTGGCTGGCCTTCACCAACCAGGACAGGTATGGATCTTGTTCACAAGTAGTGGCACAAATAGATCCCAACAAGGACTCCACATCAGCAGACGACACCATCTGAAAACGATCCCACAAAACAGGACAAAACGGGTCTTCCGTAGCCCCAAGATGATCCTCTGCAATAACTTTGGTACTGAAATCATGGCGGATGCGAGCGATCTTATCTACAAAGTACTCAATAAACCGGTCACAGCGGTCCGCCAACAAGGTGTTCCAGAAGGCTACGAGATCATCGATTGGCATTCCAAAACTGTGGGGCAGCCACCGAGAATGCCTCTCTACGTGCCCAAGTTGTCCAGACCTGCTACAGTGATGGTATTTGCCAGAGGACACTCCCGACTGACCTGTGGAATGTGACAGGACATAGAAGGGAAGGCAATCTCTTAGATATACAGGGCCCAAGCTGTTAAGGTCTTCATAGGTCAAAACAAGCACCTTGAATTGTGCCCAGAACACTATTGGCAGCCCATGCAGACTTTGGAACATCAGTGTAATGTGCTCCTGGGAGCCCGCACGTCAGAAGGCAGGCCACCACGTTCTTCGCTAGCTGCAGTCTCCGAACGGTCTTTAAGGGCAGCCCACTGTAGAGCACATTGCAGTAGTCTAGCCTCGAGGTTACAAAAGCATGGATGACAGTGGCCAGGTCTGATGGTTTTTCTATACTTTTGTTTTATTTTTAAAAAAAAATCCAATAGTGGGAACTCTACAGCCTCCCTTGCAATGTATTCCATTGCCCAACCAGACATTTAACCTAAACCTCCACACTGTGACTTCAGTTCGCTGCTTCTTGTTGTTGTACCTTCAGTAGCTACAATGAAGAAGTAATGTTTGTCTTCCTTAGAACAATGTTTAATATATCTGAAAACTGTTCCCATGTCTCCCCTCAATGTTCTCTTCTTGACACTAAACATGTCCAGTTCTTTCAACCTTTTCCAGATAAGCCTTGTTTCCTAAACCCTTTGCCACCTTTAGTAGTCTCCTCTGAACCATTTCCAATTTGTCTGTATCTTTCTTAAAGCATTGTGCCCAAAACTGAATGCAGTTTTCCAGCAGAGGTCTGACCAATGCCAAGTGGAGTGGAACTATTAGGTCTCTGACTTACAAATAATACTTCTGTTGATGCATCCCAAAATGGCAGCAGCATCACATTGTTGACTCGTATTCAGTTTGTGATCTGCTGTAACCCCCTTCCCTCTAACATTCTTTTATGTATATGTGTGTGCACTGAGGGGAAAAGGTTACTTACCCAGGGAAAGTATTGCATATGAGCACGCTCTGAGATTACACCCCCAAATTACCCAAGCCATTCAGACCGACCCTTGCCACAGCACAAAGCTTGACCTCCCACTCCAGAGTGGAGCCTGACATTCAGCTAATGATCTGCACATTAACAAGCCACCATTTGGTTCTCATGTTCCATGCTTTGCTACTGTATTTTTGTGCTACCTGACTAACATGGCTCCTGCCCTTCCTCCTATGGGTGCATGGTGACACCAGTCTCTTTGCCAGGCTGTGCACGTCAGCCTGCAATTCCCTGGGTGGATTTGTCCCTTGCCCACCTGAGTGCCAGGATATAAATAACCCTGCACGGAAATGAAAGTGCTGATTGGGATTTAAATAAAATTTACATAAAACTCTGCTTTGAGTACTAATTAATTAGGTGATGAGAACACCTAGATGGGAGTTGTTTGACATGGTGAGTGAGGAAAACTACTAAGAATGACTCAAAGGCTCTTTGTGGCCTAGAGGTGTGTGCTGCAATTCAGTCCTTGAATTGCATATGTACCACCATGGGTGTGAACATGAGAGGGACAGAGGGGAAATGGGAGGAGAGGGAGCGGGATTTATTTATTTACAATATTTAATACCCCGCCTCATCCTGCCACTAGCAGCTCGGGGGAGGTTACAATATTGGGGGTGTAGTATGTGTGCACCCTTGCTGTGGTTGGACCATTACCTCCTTCAAGCTTCCATCTTAGCACACCTTCCTGACCGTAGAAGTGTAGGACCAGTTAGAATGGTCCACTCCTGGAGACTTATGAAGCCTGAAAGGTTCCAGAATGCTCTGGGGGAGATACCTATTAACCTCGACGACCACTCCATCAACGACCTCGTGGTCTTTTGGAATAATTGGCTGGCAGGGGCCATTGACCGAATGGCTCCTAGGCGTCCACTTCTGGTATTTAACCACTGCAGGTCCCTGTTGTTCACAGAGGACCTGGGGCGGTTGAAGCACAAGGGATGGCAGTTAGAGTGACAGTGGCACTGTACTTGCTTTCAAGATGATAGGGTGCGGCATAGAGCATTTTTGAAGACCTATGCCGTGACTGAGTAGGCAGGAAAGAAGTGGTTCTTTGCTGCTCTCATAGCTTCTGCACAGTCGTGTCCAGCGGAGCTGTTCCATGTCGTGAGGGGCTTGGGCAGTCCAACCACTCTCCGTCTGGAACCAAACTTGTCTAAGGCCGGCTGTGTCATGTTTTTAGTGTACTTTGCAGACAAAATCACTCGCACTGAGCATGACTTTGACTTCACCATTTCTGAGGCAGTGGCAGAGCCAGAGGTAAGAAATGACCTGTCTGGTCAGGTTTTGTGGGGTGAAATTTCAATTGGTGACACTGACCGAGGCGGCAGATGTACTGGAATCTGTTCAGATAACAATTTGCGAATTAGATCCTTGCCCATCCTAGTTAGGTGAAAGTTACCAGGGAGTCGCTGGTGCTGGCCAGGGTGATCAACACCTCCTTCCAGGAGGGGAGAGTGCCAGAGCGCCTTGAGGAAGCTGTGGTGCGGCCTCTCCTTAAGAAACCATCACCTGACGTTGGTGCAAGCTACCGGCCTGTCTCTAACCTTCCCTTTTTAGAATCAAAGGCCGCTGGGGAAGGTTATTGAATGGACGGTGGCCGTCAGCTGCAGGTGCATCTTGACTGCACCGGTTTTCTAGATCCTGCGCAGTCTGTCTTTCGTCTGAGTTATGGCACAGAGACAGTACTTGTGGTCTTGGTTGACAACCTCCTGGAAGAGCGAGACAGAGGTCATATGACCCTGCTGGTTCTACTAGATTTATCGGTGGCCTTTGATATCATTAACCATGAGATGCTGGTGATTCGCCTGTGGAACCTGGCCAGCATGGATGGAGCCATTTTACAATGGTTCCGTTCATACCTCATGGATAGATCTCAGCGGGTGGTACCAGGGGAATGTACATCACCATTGGGGGACCTCCTGTGTGGGGTTCCACAGGGTTCATTCTGTCTGCTCTCTTGTTTAACATGCATATGCAGCCGCTAAGAGAGGTTGTGCACAGCTGGCGAGTTCACTGTCATCAATATGCTGATGACACCCAGCTGTACCTTTCATTTTCATCTGACCCAGGCCCAGCTGTCTCATTGCTTTCCTGGTGTTTGACAGATGTGGGAGACTGGATGAGGTCTAGCCAATTTAGGCTCAGTCCCGACAAGACAGAGGTGAAGTTTGGCGGTGGGGCGGTGATCTGGGAGAGGGGGTTGCCCCTGTTATTGGGGGTATTCACCCTCCTTTGGTTCCATTTGTGCTGAGCTTGGTAGTGCTTCTGGATTCACAACTGCGCTTGAATTCTCAGGTGTTGGCTGTGGCATGGGGCACTTTTTGCCAATTACATCTGGTGAGGAGGTTCCACCCATTTGTCTTAGTTGCCAACCTTGGCTAGACTACTGCAATGCGCTCTACGTGGGGCTGCCCGTGGTGACGGTTTGGAAGCTGCAGCTGGTGCAGAATGCAGTGGCCTGCCCGGGGCCACAGGGAGCACTTTTAACCAGTGCTCCAAATGATGCATTGGCTGCCTATTGTCTTCCAGGCCCGATTCAAGGTGCAGGTGTTGACCTTTAAAGCCCAACACAGCCTGGGCTCTGCTTACCTGAGGTTTCGCCTCACCCCCTGGGCGGTCCCTGCGGTTATTTGAGAGTGCCCTTCTGAAGGTTCTGCATTACTGGCGGGTCTGAATGGACAGGAGGGCATTCTTGTTGGCTTTGCTGTCACTTTGGAATGCCCTCCTGGTAGAGATTTGCCTCAGTCCAGATCTTCTTGCCTTCCGGCAAAGTTGTAAGACCTGACTCTTCTGTCAGGTGTTTGGCGGAGGGTGAGGGTGGGATGGATTAGTTGGGATAGGAGGGGAATTGTTTTAGCTGCAGATCGGGGTATGGTTTTACATGGAGTATTTATTTTAGATTTATATTTGTTATTTTTTTAATTGTATTTATATTTATGATGTATTGTTGTTTGGGATTGTTATTCCCATTTTGTAAGCCACTCTGAGTCACTATTTGCGAGAGGGAGCAGGGTAGAAATAGAAGAAATAAATAAATAAATAAATAAATAAAAGTAAAAACATAAAACCAACAACAAAATTCATCATAAAATCCATAATCAGACTAAAACATCCAAGCAGACTCAAATGTAAAAAAAGAACCCCTCCCCCTCCACCCCACCAACCTTCCTCCCACTACCCTTCTCCCTCTCCAAACACCTGGTGGAACAGCCAGGTCGTACACTTTCTGCAAAAGGAGGTAAGATCTGAGAACAGGCGGACCTCCGCTGGGAGAGAGTTCCACAACCTTGGGGCAGCCACTGAGAATGCCCTCCCTCCCCATTGTCGCCACCTAATGAACTTGGGGGATCTCAAGGAGCACACTCCCAGCCAACCACAGGGCCCAATCCTGGATCCGGGGGATGAGGTTGTCCCACAGGTAAGCAGGACCCAGATCATATAGCCAAAAGATCCAACAGACCCAATAGAGTCCCTCCCAAAGGAAGGCATTGACCACTCCTGCCAACAATGGCCCCAGCGTGTCTCGGCTGCCCTTAACCAGCCAGAACGAGCATGGGTCCAGTACACAAGATGTGACTCTAACAACCCCAAGCACATCCCCTGCATCAGCGGATGATACCAACTGAAACTGATCCCACAAAACTGGACAAGCTGGAGCATTCATAACCTCTGGTTCCCCTACCATACCAAATACAATGTCGAAGTCATGGTGAATGCGAACAATTGTATATGCAAGGTATTCAACAAACGTGTGACTGCGAGCACTGGATAACTCCAGTTCCACGTGGAGACAGGCCGCACTGATCAAACCCCACACCACCCGGAAAAGCTCAGCTGAACGTGACTTCGCAGACGCTATGACGTCAACAAAGAAACTCTTCTTTGATGCCTGCACAGCCACAGCATAGGTTTTTAAACTAACTCTGTGCCGCAATCTGTCATCTACGGCATCACCGTTGCTCTAACCGCCTCCCCTCCTGCTTCAGCTGTCGCAGGTCCTCCATAAACCACAGGGACCTATGCTGCCAGTGCCCAGGGAGTGGATGCCTTGGAGTTGCTAAGTTGATGGCCTCAGCCAACGAGGAAGGGATTTCCTTCTGAAATTCTGGTCCTTGGTAACCCTCATGACAGAAGCAACTGCCATATCTCCACTCTTCCAGTCCCTCTGCTCACCTCTGAACTGTGCTCTCCTGCTACCTCAGCTGCTGCCTTGGCCCATGGAAGTGGCTCCCTGATTGGCTGGGACAGATGTATCGTATGATATAATCACACTGCACGCCAGTCAGGAAACCCACTCTTCAGAAGTGGGTGGGTCGAAGTCATGGAGGAGTCGCAGAGAATCCAGGACCCAAGTAGCAGCAGAGCAGAGTCCTGGCCCCAGAGCCAGTAGGTGACCCCAACAAATGTACAGGGAGGGAAAGGCAGCCCCAACCAAAACGCAGCAGATGGGATTTTGTGAGGGGAAAGGGAGAGAACTGTTTCCCTCTCAGTTTAGACTGTTGTTACTCCATAGTTCAGCACAGGTGTTAACAGGTGGATTTTAGTGGTTGCGGCAGCAGTGAAATACAGCACCTGAATTTGATTCTCCGAATTGATTCTCAATTTTCAGTTGCTAATCAGATATGATTATCTGTGTGTATCTGTTGCAAGTAGGGTTTCCAGATGATCCTTACTTTGAAGGGAACACCCCTTATTTCAGGGCCCATAGAACACAACAAGTATCCCTTATGTCAGACTCCACAGCTCCATAGTGATCATTATTTCTGAACATTTGATCTGGCACTCATAGTTGCATTCGGAGCTTAATTCCTATTGGCTGCCTCTCTGCCAAGATACTCTGCAATTTGATTTCTGGGCTAGGCTTCTTGATCAGTGTTGTCAGCCACTGTTTGGTTCCTGGTCTCCCTTGCTTCTCAGACCTACAGGATGTGATAGCATCAGCTTGCACTCCCTGAGGGGTGGCAGCGAGTACTATCTGCCACTCAGTTAGTTGCTACTCACGCAAACTTTCCCCCATTTATTAGGTGTATTAGAATAGACAGTTCAGTGGAGTTTGGTGACTTAATGCTTCATTAAGCAATGAGATGTACCACTCCTAAAGATGACACCACCAATTAATGTGATCCCTCGTCCTATCTATTTAATTGAATCTACCTAGGATTTTGCATTGTAGGAGCGGAGCATGGTGACTATTGAACAGCATTATAGCTTTTGCAGCACTCTCTGAAGAACCTCATTGCCATTATATAATGGGTCATTTACATGCCTAAGTAGTGGAAATTCTTTTGCTTGATTCATATCAGAACAAAGCTCTCTCTGTTATATTGTGCTGGGACCAATTCAGCCTTAGTTAGGTAAGGCTGCTCTATATGATTCAGTAGGTCTTTTCTACCATGAATTTTTATAGCCTGGATATATTGTTTTACACCAGATTCTAATATTGTTACACTGAATGGCAAGTATAGTCAGGAAGCCCATGCTCCTTTCAATATAACTCCACCCACACAGAGCAACATGTCGTCATGGCAGCTCCTGGGGGTGGGACAACTCAGGCACATTGGAACTGCATTAGGGCCTGTGTTGATATCAGGCCCAATGCATTTGGGTTCAGGCCCAGTCAATCAGGGCTATAGAGAAGAATATGGCCCAGTGAGAGGGAGAGACACAAATTGAACTAACTTATCTGACAGGTGAGAAATATCTACCCCTTAGGCAGGAAGGAGATCCTATTACCATAAAGAAACTCTGGGATTATCAAGTGAGAAAATGAATTCAAATGGCAACTGATGAAAGTCTTTGAGCTTTAAAAAGGAAAAGAAACATGATTTTTGTTTGCTCTGGTAGAAGAGCAGTGAGCAGAGTTCTCTTCCATCAGAGAAGAGGAACCCAGCTAAGAGGGATGTAATGGAACTGTGCTAATATCTGAATTTAAAGGTGAGGAATATATTGCAGGGATGTTTAGTTTTCAAGTGAATGCAGCTTGCATGGTTTTGAAACTTTTGTTTCCTGTAGCAGCTGTCTGTAACTCAGATCCAGTTTTCCTTGTTTACTTTAACTTAATTTCTTTTTACAAAACTTTCTTTTACTCTACAGCTTGTGTGTTCATTTGCTGAAACTGGTAACAGAGTTCTGACTGAGGTACTTCTTTGGGTGTTTTTAAACAAAATGCTAAAATGGCCACCCAAGAGCCACTAATCCGCCAGCCTGTGTGAAGGTGCGGGGGAATGCGTGCTCCTGTGAGCCATTCATGGCCATTCGTGGCGCATCGCCAAGAGATCCGGAGTGCGATGTGTGGGTCAAGACAAAAAAGTGCATGACAACAGGCGCCCACGCATCCCTGATCTGTATGAACTGGGGCAGCCACCCATGCCGACAGTCACCTGCTTATAGGCACTGTGGGTGGGGGACACGGCCTTTGCAAGTCACAGGAACTGCCTGTGAGCACTGGGGAGCCCAGTTCCCCAGTGCTCAGCCAGGGACATGTCAATTTCAAAGGCCAGCCTAGCGTGCTTCCCCCTGCCCCATGGTCTGTGGTCGGGGAGTGCAAGGCAGCTGTCACGGTAGCCATACTGGGAGCCGCCTGTTAGAATTCCTCCCCACTCACTCCACCTGAGTGGCTGCTCCACAGCTGTGCCACTCAGTGGTCATGCCCCCCCTCCCCCCAAGCCTCGCTCATTTAACAATACCCAATAGGGATGAGGCCACCAACCTCATATGCATTATGGAGACTTGGCTGGATGAAGCATCTGGGTCAGTATTGTCCCAGATGGTGCTAGCAGGGTATTCGGTGCAGTGTTGGTCTCGGTTCAGGGTCCGGGGCATGGAGTGGCTGTGATCTGTAAAGATAGTTTGGCCTTTTGGAGGTATCTGATGCCTAACTTGTGTGGTATTGAGTGTGTCCAGTCCACCCTGTGTTGGCTTTGGCTGGAGATAGACTGGGAATCCTCTCATCCTGCTGCATAGCTAATTCCCTAACTGCTGTAGGTGAGGTGGTCTCAGAGGTGGTGTTGAAGTCACCCAGACTTATCGTCTTGTGTGATTTCAACATACACACTTTAGAAGCAGAGCAGGAGTTCATGGCCACAAGGCCAGCCTTACCACAGGGCAACCTGGGGCGCCCACCCCAGGTCCCACTCTTTCTAGGGTCCCCGCAGTAGCCCCTGTTTTCACCAGGACAGGGTGCTGGGGTCCCACTCCCTCTGAGGAATCCCAAACTTGACCATCTTTAGGGTCCCATGGAGGGTGTCCCCAACTTGGGAGGGGCCCCCACATTTTATCTTCACCCAGGGCCCTGCAAATTCTAAGGTCGGCCCTGTACCACCATGACAACCATGGGCCTATCCCAGATAATATCTATCTTGACACATGAGGTGGGACACACATTGGATTTGATGTTTTGCACCAGCTTGGATACAGGGGTTCTGATTATTGAGGGGGGTGTTACAACACTGTTGTCATGGTTGGTTCATTACCTTCTGAAGGCCCAGATCCCAGCCCTCCTATGCCCTTGTCGGGGTAGTGGGCCAGTTAGGTTGGTCCGCCCTTGGAGGCTAATGGATCCATTTGGTTTCCAGAACTCTCTGAGCGATTTACCTACTGAACTCAGCAGCTACTCTGGTCACTTTGTGGAATGACATCTTGACCATGGCCACTGATATAGTTGCACCCAGGTGTCCACTTCCACTGCTACGGCAGCACAGGTCCCCCAGGTTTATGGAGGACCTGAGATGGCTGAAGTGGGAGGGTAGGCGGTTAGAGCACAGGTGGCGCTCAACTCACCCTGAAGCTGACTGTTTGCAGCATAGATCGTTTTTAAAGGATTATGCCATGTCTGTTATGGCAGTGAAGAAAGTTTTCTTCTCTGCTATTATCATAATATCTGCAAGTCTCATCTAGCAGAGCTGTTCTGGGTGGTGAGGGGCCTGGTTAACCGGTTTGTCTCCACCCGGAGACTGAGTCATCTAATGCCCACGGTGACATTTTTATTAATTAATTTGCAGACAAAATCACTCATATTTACCATGACGTGGGTGCTGCCACTTTATCTGTAGAATCAGAGTTTGGGATTATGGAAGCTCAGTCGTGTCCTGTATGTTTGGATCAGTTTCAATCAGTATCAACCACTGATGTGGGGGATGTGCTGGGGACAGTGAGGGTGACCAGTTATGAATTAGATCCTTGCCTGTCCTGGCTGGTAAAAGCCAACTGGGAGACATTGCGGCCATTGCTGGCTGGGGTTTTCAGTGCTTCCCTTTGGAAAGGTAGGGTGTCGGACATTCTTAAAACTACAGTTGACAGGCCCCTGCTTAAGAAACCATCTTTGGATGCTGACTCCCTGGCCAGCTATTGGCCTGTCTCTAACCTTACTTTTTTAGGGAAGGTTATTGAAAGGGTGGTTGCCCAGAGCTCCAGTCACATCTCGATATCATTGGAATCCTGGACCTCTTTCAGTTGGGCTTTCATTCTGGGCATGGCATGGAGACTGCGCTTGTGGCATGCACCTAGAGATTGATGAGGGAAACTTCACCCCGTTGATCTTGTTAGATCTTTCAGTGGTCTTTGACACAGTTGATCATGAGGTGTTGTTGACACAACTGTGGGACCTGGCAGGGTATGCGGGACCGCTTTTGTGTGGTTCTGTTCCTTCCTGTCAGGGAAGTTCCAGAGAGTGGTAATGGGCGATTGCTCGTCGTCCACTTGGGACCTTCCCTGTGGCGTCCTGCAGGATTCTATTCTGTCTCCCCTCTTGTTCAACGTGTATATGAGGCCGCTGGACGAGATCATTCAGAGGTTTGGGGTGAAGTGCCATCAGTATGCTGATATCACCCAGCTCTACCTCTCTTGCAGTCCTGCAGTCTCGGTGCTTACCCAATGCCTGGCTGCTTTTGGGGACTGGATGAGAGTGAACCAATTGAAGCTGAATCCAGATAAGACTGAAGTGATGTTGATAGGCTGATCCTGTGTCCTGGAGGGGATTGAGACCCCTGTAACCCAGGTTCACAGCCTTGGAGTACTGCTGAACCCCTTGCTGTGCCTGCAGGGCCGGCCTTAGAAATTGCGGGGCCCTGGGCGAATACGAAATGTGGGGCCCCCTCAGCTCCACGCGCTTTCCCAGGGATGGCTGGTGGGTTTTGATGTTGGAGGGGCACTGGGGCAGTAAGGCCGGGCCGGCGGGCCTAGGGGCAGAGCCAGGGGGACGGTAGGTGGAGCCAGGGGGATGGTAGGCCAGTGGCATGGCATAATCCAGCAGCAAGGAGTTCCCAGGGTTAACATGGGATGGAAGAAAACACAATCTGCATGCACATCAAGCTTAAAATAAATAATTTATAAACACAAAACACAGGGAAACACCCAAAACACTGGCAAAACACAGCAGCAAGGAGTTTCCAGGGTTAACATCGGATGGAAGAAAACACAGTCTACATGCACATCAAGCTTAAAATAAATAATTTATAAACCCAAAACACAGGGA
>QEPC01000841.1:3655199-3678263 GCA_003113815.1 Sphenodon punctatus | reverse complement strand
GGACCATCCTAACTGGTCCCTTCCCCTTCTGGAGGGGGCGCGCTAAAAGACCGGCCTGAAGGAGGTAATGGTCCGTCCACGACAAGGGCACCGCTGTCACCTCCCCCACAACCGGACCCCCCGCCTCAAGGCCAGAACCGAAGATCAGGTTTAGGGCTTTATAGGTCAAAACCAGCACCTTGAATCGGTCCGGGAAGACAATTGGCAACCAGTTCAGAGCCTCCGCACAGGTTGAATGTGCTTTTGGCGACCCGTTCCTGTAAGTAGATGGGCCGTGGCGTTCTGCACCAGCTGCTATCTGTGGACCATCACCATGGGCAGGCCCATGTAGAGGGCATTACAGTAATCTAGCCTCGAGGTGACAAATGCATGATGACAGTGGCGAGATGGGAATCTGAGACATACGGACGGAGCCGCCACACCAGATGCAATCGGCGGAAAGCGTTCCTGGTCACAACTGACACCTGGGCATTCATGTGAAACTGTGTATCCAGGAGTACCCCAAGGCTCTGAACATGAGATGACAAACAGGGCAGACCCCATCAATGATGGGAGATCCCCCTTCATCCAGATCACCGATCCCACCAACGAGCACCTCTGTCTTGTCAGAATTCAGTTTCAGTGGGCTAGTCCTCATCCAGTCCTCCACGGCCGCCAGACACTGGGAAAGCACCGAGACTGCCGGGCCTGGGTCTGATGTAAAGGAGAGGTACAACTGAGTATCGTCAGCATATTGATGACAACGCACCCCCCACAGACTCACAACCTCCTCTAGCGGCTGCATATAGACATTGAACAAGAGGGGGGGACAGAATGGAACCCTATGGGACCCCACTCGGGAGACCCATAGGGGAAGAAGTATACTCCCCCAGGACCACCCACTGAGATGGATCAGCCAGGAATGAACGGAACCACTGCAAAGCCATCCCGTTCTCCCCAGCAAGGTCCCGCAGGTGAGCCACCAACACCTTATGGTTCACTGTGTCAAAAGCCACCGAGAGATCAAGTAGAACCAGCAGGGTCGAACGTCCCTTATCTAATCATTTTTGTATAAGCAGAGGTTTGTTTTGTTGTCTCTGGACAAGGTGTCCTCTCCCTTACATTCCAACTGCTGTGCATCTTCCTGTGAGCTGCCTGTCCGTTGGCCTCACCCCAGAGGTTGCTGCAGCTGAGTGACACTGTGTGTACAATTTGTAATGCATTTTGAGATGAAAATGGTCACGCTCCTGGCAGCTGCCGACATCTTAAAGGCGGTATATCTTTGTGGCTAGGCTGCATACTCTCTGCTTCATAAACTGGAGTAGAAATGATTTAAGATGCCTGCAGCTGCAGGCTAGATGCCAAAGTATAAAGTGTTTAAAATGTCCCTAGCTGCCTGGGTCCCTGGCAAGGTATCTCTGGTTTAACATGCCAGCTAGCTACATACTTGTTATAGATGCATAATATCTACTATCCCCAGCATGGATGTGTGATGGAAGGGCAGGGTGAAGGCTGTTTAAATTAGTTCTGCATTTTATGTAATCTTAATTTGGATTTTTTGGTATCTTTTTCAAATGGTAGCCTAAGGGTTTTCTCCTTAGGTTATTGATTCATAATTGTATTACAGTATGGCCAGATGACTCCTGTTTTAATGAAGGGGTGAGGTACCCTTTTTTGGAATGGTAGCTATGTTACTAGCTAGAAATGTTAAAATGGCCAGTAAAATGGCAGAGAGATATTGATCCACATCACCCAAATATTTTTCTATTTCAATTCATGCATAAGCCATGGAGCCTGAGATATTCCAGTTGCAACATGGAAGCATTATCTGAGACAGCAATAAGACGACTCATGGTAAGGAGCTTCAGGGAGATATGGGTGGTAATAAAGAGAAAGGGGAAAATGGTTGTGTGGGTAGGTGCTCAGGTCAAGAAAAGGGAGGGGAGAATTCAGATCATGGAGGTCTGTAGATCGAGCCCCTATGCACACCCTCATCTCTGCCTGGGGGCACTCAAGGATAGGGGATTGCTCCAGAGGCCAGGAATTAGAAATGGGCCAACTTAAAAAGAGCTGTATGCTGTATTTGCTCAACTTGCCAGGGGCTCTTCACCCCTGTTTCAAGGGATGTCCCTTATTTGCAGTGGAGGGAGCATTCCTTATTTCAGAGCACCACAGCTCTATAAAATATAAGGGACAGCCCTTATCTCAGAACACCACAGCTCAATGATGACCCTTATTTTGGACATTTTGATGTACTTTATTGAAAATTGTAACTTTTTTGCTTTAACTGAACTTTTTTCTCTCTTCTTGGTTGGTCAGGTGTTACAAGTGTTATCCTCTCAATGGGTGGTTTTAGATGGACGTGGGGACACCCCCATGTCTGAACACTCCCAGCCCTGCCTGAGTCCGCTTAAGATGGACCTAGCAGGTTCTTGGGGTTACTGTGCACCTGTGCAGCGCCCCCACCCCTACACACCATAGAGTTGTGAGTAGATTGCCCAAAGCTCTATGCTGGTGCCCATAACTCTATGGTGTTGCCAGGGCAACAGGCAGCCAGGAGTGGAGCTGTAGCATCAGTCCAGTGAGCCAGATGTACAGCAGCTGCACTCCAGGCTGGTGCACTGAGACTGCGCTTGTGGTGTTAGTCAATGACCTACGCTGATAATTAGATCAGGGTCATTCGACCCTGCTGATTTTATTAGATGTCGGCTGCATTTGATACTGTTGACCCTGAGATGTTGGTGACATACCTGCAGGACCGTGTGTGGGTCAGCAGAACAGTTCTTGACTAGTTCCGCTCTTTCCTGGCCAGAAGAACTCAGCCANGCTGGGCCTCTCCTTGGGCAGGGGGTTGGCTCCCTTTCCCCCTCCAGGAGCCACGGGGGAGTGGGGGCAGCCATCAGGGGATGAGGGGGGACAGCCATGGGAGGGGTAGTGGGGTAGAGGGAGCAACTCCCCCTCGCGCGCACACACTCACCCACACACACACACCCTTCTCTCTCTTACACACCTGTCACACACATTCATTCTTTCATACACATTCATTCATTTGGTTTCTCACACATGCTCTCACCTCTCTCACACCCCCATTCAAACTCACACACACACTTTCACCTCTCTTCACTCACACACGCATTCAAGCTTACGCACACACTTTCTCTCTTTCACACACACCCATTCAAGCTTACACTGTCGTACACGCTTTCATCTCTCTCTCTCACACACACACACACACACCCATTCAAGCTTACACACACACACTTTAATCTCTCACACACCCTCCCCTCAATCCCCATTCATACTCACATACTCTCTTTCTCACACACACACACACACACACACACACACCCATTCAGTCTTAAACACACACTTTTATCTCTCACACACACACCTCAAACCCATTCATACTCTCACACATGCTCTTACCTCTCTCTTTCACACACACCCATTCAAGCTTACACATACGCTTTCATCTCTCTCACACCCCCAATCCCCATACTCACACACACGATGCTCTCATCTCTCTCTCTCTCTCTCTCACACACGCACGCATTCAAACTCACACACACACATTCACGTTGCACTGCACTGTCTCCTCCGCTCCGGTTCCATCCCCCAGCCGCCACGCAGGAGATCCTAATCCTGGTGGCAAGGGACCCGCCGCCCTCGCCGCCTGCTCTGCTCTTGCTCCCCGTGCTGCCTGCTCTGCTCCGCCGCCAGCCCACTGCCGCTCCTCACGCCGCCTCCTCCGACCTCTTCCCAGAAGGAGGTAAGCAGCCTGCTGCTCGGCACGCTGTGTGCCCATGGGTCCTCCCTCCCAGAAGTTGCTTTCATGCAACTTCCGGGAGAGAGAAGGAGGGGCCAGACAGGCTGCGAGGACGAAGGAGGAGGAGGTGGGGCCTCAGCCGTGGGTGTTCTGGGGGAGGGGCCCCGAGGTGCTGCTTCTGCCTGCCATTGCAGTGCGGCACCGCACTGACCCGAGTGCCCCCCAACTTTAATTAATTAATAAATAAATAAATAAATAAATAAATAAATATAATATATATAAAAGCTATAGGAAGCCAGGTCGTAGAGACAAAGTAGTGTAGAGATATCTTTTATTAAACCAACTGAGGTTGGTGGAGGTTTGCAAGCTATATATATATATATATTTTTTAAAAATTCTACACCACCCCCCCTGAACCACGGGCCCCCCCGAAGCATGGGGACCTGGCCGGCTGCCCCTAGCCACCCCGCGGTAAGGCCAGCCCTGTGCGCCTGGATTGTCAGGTTGCAACAGTGGCCAGGAGCGCTTTTCACCAACTCCATCTGGTGAGGAGGCTGCAGCCTTTTCTTTTGGATTCAGATCTGGCCACTGTCATCCATGCTTTCATCACCTCGAGGCTAGATTACTGCAGTGAGCTCACTGTGGGGCTGCCCTTGATAACTGTTTGGAAGCTGAAGCTGGTACAGAATGTGGTGGCTCACCTCCTTTCAGGGGCGGGGCGCTGGGAGCACATTACACTAGTGCTCTTAAGTCTACACTGGCTTCCTATGGAGAGAGTGTGTACAGCTTGGATTTCTGACTTGTCTGACGAAGTATCCTGTGAGGTCCGAAAGCTTGCAAACCTCCACCAACCTCAGTTGGTTTAATAAAAGATATCTCTACACTACTTTGTCTCTACGACCTGGCTTCCTATAGCTTTTGGGCATAATTCAAGGTGCTGGTTTTGACCTTTTAAAGCCCTAAACGGTCTGAGCCCCACATATCTGAAAGACTGCCTGTCCTTCCATGCCCCACTGTGGCCCTGCAATAGGACAGAAGTGCTTCCCTATGTGTACCATACAAAAGGGGCTTGCAGGGAGGCATTATCGGTTCCTTTCCTGGTGCTTTGGAACTCCCTTCCCCCAGAGGTTCTCTTGAGCCCGAGCCCAAGCATCTTCTNGTGTGAGAGGCCCAACCTGAGCTGTAATTTGAGTTCTACCGTTCTCAGAGTTGACATTACAAACATGTGGAACCTTTGACATTACACATTTACCAAACATGTAGTCCCGTTTTACACGTATGTGATCCCATGTTTCCCCGTGACAGCGCCCCTCGCCTCCATGCTTACCGGCGTCAGCAACAGTGGCGCCCTGTGTCTCGAGGGGCAGTCCCCGAGGCGCCGTCTCCCGCCGCGGTGAGCCCGACACCTCTGCCGGATACAACACAGAGCCCTGAGGTTGCCAGGGCAACCCCCCAGCATCAAGACACAGCAGGGCCACCCCTGGCTGTCTCGCACAGCGTGGGGGGCGGGGCCAACATCATTGAACAAACATGACGGTGGGGGGGCTGCCACTATAAACGCCGGCGCTGCGTGGGGTGAATCTGAAAACGCTTGGGCAATTGTACTGTATAAGTAACGTCGTTGAGTTGTTTGAGAATCAGAAAAGGTCCAAAATAGCTATCATCCAGCTTAGCTGAGGGCCGTACCGAAGGGTAGTGCTGCCGGTTAATCCACACAAGGTCCCCAGGTTGTAGGGGAGAGGCGGGTTGGCGGTGCCGATCCACGGCTGCCTTGTATCGTTGTCGTGCTTTCGTAAGGGTTTCCATAGCTAGGGCCTGGGTTTGTTGGATTTGAAGGGCAAGAAGTCCTGCAACCGGAACGTGGGAGGGGGAAGGGTCAAAAGAGTTCATTTGAGGGTGAAACCCATAGGAAATGTAAAAAGGGGAGTTGCCAATGGAGGCGTTGGGGGCATTATTATAAGCAAACTCTGCCATTGGTAACCAAGTGTACCAGTCATCCTGGAGATAACTAGTATAGCAACATAAATATTGTTCAAAGTTCTGATTTATTCTTTCGACTTGACCGTTTGCTTGAGGGTGGTAAGCGGTGGTAAGCTTCAAGCTGACGCTGAGAGCCTTAAACAATGCCTTCCAGAAGCGGGAAACAAACTGTGTACCTCTATCACTAATTATTCCAGATGGCCAGCCATGCAACTTCATCACATGGTGAAGAAACAGCAATGCAGTTCGCTGAGCCGAAGGGAGCCCCTTACAGGCTATAAAATGGGCCATCTTTGTAAAGTGGTCCACGACGATAAACACCGTATTGTATCCTAGAGAAGGTGGTAGTTCCACCAAAAGGTCCACTGTATTAATTGCCGGGTTCTGGCACTCCCTGGATGTCCCGCCAAGGGGGCATCATGGTACAACCACAAAATGTGTGCACGGCAAGAAGGGGGAACAACCACCTGCTGGTGTCTTTTAATTAGGCTGGCTTCCTTGTGGTACGACGGGTCGTCTGTTACTTGTAGCTCCCGTGTGGTGGCTTGTTTTAAGTGTTCCAATGGGAGGCACACAGCAACAAAGACTTTGGGGTCTAAGAGTGGCCCTTGTTCCTGTGGTTTTCCTTCAGGCTCTTCGTAATATCTGGACAGTGCATCTGCCAGAATGTTGAGTTTGCCTGGTCGATATTGAATGGTAAAGAGGAACCGAGCAAAGAACAAGGCCCAACGGGCATGCCGGGCATTAGTAATCTGTGCGGTTTGCAAATACGTTAAGTTTTTGTGGTCTGTAATTACGGTAACTGGTTTTGCTGTGCCTTCCAGGTAGTGGCCCCAGGTCTCAAAGGCTGCCCTAATTGCTAGAAATTCCCGGTCAACAATTGTATAGTTCCTTTCTGCTGGGGAAAGCTGCCGGGAGTAATAGGCGCAGGGAAGGAGTTGTCCTTCTAGGTTACCTTCTTGCAACAGTACGGCGCCGATGGCCGTGCTTGAGGCATCTGCTTCTATATAGATAGATTTTTGAAATTCAGGGTGTTGCAACAGGCGGGCCCTGGCAAAGGCTTCCTTTAGGAGTAGGAAGTTATGTTGTTGTTCAGGGCCCCACCGATATGGTTGGTCCTTCTTGAGTAGTCGGGTGAGAGGGGTGGTGAGCTCTGCGTAATGGGGGATATACTGGCGGTAGTAGTTGGTGCTCCCCAGAAAACGTTGGAGCGGTTTGATGGCCATAGGCGGGGGCCATCGTTGGATGGCAGTTACCTTTTGGCCGTCGATCTTAATACCGTCAGGGCTAATAACGAATCCCAAGAAGTTGACTGTGGACAAGTGAAAGGCACACTTTTCCTGTTTACAATACAACTTGTGTTGGCATAGTCGATCTAATACCTGGCGCACATGCTGGGTGTGCTACTCGATTGTGGTGGAATATATCAAAATATCATCAAGACAGGGGATAACAAAGGTGTCTAAAATATCCCGAAAAATGTCGCTGATGAAGTGCTGGAAGGTGGCAGGAGCATTTGCCAGACCGAAAGGCATCACAAGATACTCAAAATGTCCGTATCTGGTCCGAAAGGCAGTCTTTCACTTGTCCCCTTCTCTTACGCGAACCAAGTTATACGCCCCTCAGAGATCTAATTTCGTGAAAAGCTGCACCCCCTGAAGCTGGTTCAGGAATGAGTGGGAGCGGATATTGGTTCTTGATAGTAATTTCATTGAGGCCATGGTAATCAATGCAGGGCCTTAAGCCCCCATCCTTCTTCGGTACAAAAAAGATGGGTGCCCCTGCAGGCGAGTTAGAGTGCTGAATGAATCCATTCTGCAAACTTTCGTCTAGGTATGCACGAAAGACGGCTAATTCCAGTGCTGAGAGGGCGTAGAGGCGCCCAAATGGCGGCTCTTTCCCCGGCATCACGTCTATAGGACAGTCATATGACCTGTGCGGTGGTAGTTCTGCCGCCTGTTTTTTGCAGAATACATCCATGTATTCCTGGTATTCGGGGTGTAAGTCCGAGGAACACGCGGACACGCTACCGCAAAGGTGTGCTGTGGGGGGGGAAACGAGGTCGCGGTTGATGACAGCGATGGGTACAATTGGGAGACGAAAAGATCACCCGTTGTTGTTTCCAGTTGATCTGGGGTTCGTGTTGCGACAGCCATGGAAGGCCCAACACGACAAGGAAGAGTGGCGTAGAAACAGTATCAAATGATACGTACTCCTGATGTGACCCCATCACACACTGGAGGGGACGGGTCTGCATAGTGATGGGGCCGGACACAAGAGGGAACCCGTCAATTGAGTGCACCATCTCTGGATGTCCCTTCAGCTCGCTCTGTATTTCACTGGTACGCACGAGTTCACAGTCTGTGAAGTTCCCAGAGGCCCCAGAATCAATAAGCAAACGACAAAGGACTTTTGTGTAGAAAGGACTAGGGTGAGGGGGATTCTCACGTGGGGTAACCTCTTGGCGAGGGTTGTAGGGGCTGCATTCATTGTCGAGATACCCCCTGCCCATCCCAGCTCTTGGCATTTCTCTGTAGGCGACACGATGCGGAGAGAGAAGGGCATTCATGTATGAAGTGGCCTGGATCTCCACAGTAATAACATGCCCTCAAACGCCGCCTTCGCTATCTTTCTTCATCATAAGGGGTGCTCTAGCTGCGCCCAGCCGCATTGGCTCTGGGTCATGGGGTTTGGGCCCTTCTGTGGGAAGGGGGGCAACCAGCACTGGTCTAGGGGGAAAGGAACGGGTGTCCTGACGCCTTTCCCGTCGGCGTTCTGCCAGCCAATCGTCAATCTGCAGGGTTAACGTAGCGATTTCCACCTAGGTCTCGGGGAGCGCGGTGTAGGCCAGCTGGTCCTTCAATTCATCCGCCAGGCCCCGACGAAACATCACCTTTAAAACGGTATCCGGCCACTGAACTACTAAAGCAAGTTGCTGAAATGCGGTGATGTATTCAAGCAATGGTCATCGCCCTTGCTTCAGGGAGAGGATGGAAGCCTCTGCATCTCGGACCCAATGAGGGTGGTCAAACAGATGAGCAAACTCGCGAAGGAAATCCTTGTAGTTGGACAAAAGGGGACTATCACTACTGAGGAGATTGGTTGCCCAATCCAAGGCAATTCCCCCAAGGTTGCCTATGATGAAGGCCACCTTGAGATCATCTGTAGCATAAGTGGTGGGTTGTACCGTAAAGGTCAATTTTCACAGGGCCAGAAACCCTCGAAATGCCTTCCTATCCCCTAGGAATTTTTCCACCCTGGGGCCCCGGGGTTCCTGGGGCCCAACAACCAGGACCACAGGTGGAGGTGGTGCCCCTCCGCGATGGCTGCAGGAGATTCCGCAGCCGCTTCACCTTGCCCTTGCACCACTGCCGCAGCTAGCTCATTATGCTTGTCCCAGAGAGCCTTTATCTCCAAGGCAAGGGATTTAGCATGCACCAAATTTCCTATTTCTTTGGCCACATCCATCATGCTGGAGAGCTCTTCCAGTGAGTGGAGTCGGGGTTGGGTGTCGGTAATTCTGTCACAGGAGGGGGGGGGAATAAGGAAGACCCAGAAACCCCCGCCCTCTCACACACACGGCTCAGGTTCACGCTCTGCAAGGACGCCCTGGGAAGGTAATGCCCGTCAGGATAGTATGGTAGCCTTAATGACCTCACAGAAGTCAGGCCTCTATCATCATTGGGTGCAGAGCTTCAAAGTGGATGCACAAACACGCTCTTCAGACACACCAGGGGGAAGGGACTGGAATGGAGTGTGGGTTACCAGTGAGGGTTGCAAGGATAAGGTACCAGCGTGGAGGTTGGGGGTTCAAGGGCTCGCACACTGCATAGTATAGGGCAACTAACCCAGGAGGGGGAAGGACGGGTTACGCAGCCCCACCACCTCTAGCAATCACACTCCCTCGGGGAAAATCACCACAGGAATCCACACACTCCCAATCGTTCCTGGATTGCCTCTCTAACCCTCTGCATACACCATACGCAGAAGACGACAAGGGGAGAGAGAACGACGGAGGAGGAGGGAGGGGGAGCAAGAACGTGAAATGAGAGGACACGGGGGGGGGCTCAACGAGACACACAGAACAATAGCAAGGGGGCACACTCAATAAATCACAAAATGCACACTTAGCTTTGGGGGACCAGCTTCTCAGTCTCTGATTACCGGCACTGTCTGTATGGCAGTGCTGGTAGTTATAGGCCAGGCTCCACCCCTCGACGTGCCTGGATGCGTGCGGAACTGCGCATGGGGGCTAGTGCTGACCTCACTTCCTGTGAGGTGGACGGAAGTGGCTCCGGCATGGTGCTGCTGTCAGGGGTTGCCCTGACAACAGCACGTGGTGGCGGGTTTGCCGTGACTGGCGGGCCTGCAGGAGGTGGCTCGGATCTCCCAGGTGAGTGGGAAAGCACTTGTCGGGATTCGGGCCCAGTCCGTTGCCGCTGCTGCCATGCCCCGGCCCCTGACAGATAACAAAACCAACTGCTATACTGGGTAAAAATGTACTATTGGAGCATATGCATTCCCCATGGGTCATCATGTTCCAGGCCACGTCAGAGTGTATTTTTAAGGCTGTGTGTGTGTGTGTGTCCATGACCACTGAGTGACACTTGGGTGGAGTGCCTGGGAAGAGAATCTCATTAGCAGCTCTGAGCACGACTACCCTGGCAGCTGCCTCACACCCTGCCTGCCATTTAGTAAGGGGAGGGGGAAGCACACCGGGCTGCCTTGAAATTGACATGTCCTGGCATAAGCGCTGGGGAACCCGGACTCTCCAGCGCTTGTGGCCAGTTCCTGTGACTTACAAACGCTGTGTCTCCACCACACAGCACCTATGAGCCGTGGACTGGTCTGCTGGAGGAGCGTGGGCACCAGTTGCCACACACCTTTTTGACTTGCCCCGCACAGGCCATTTTTCAGCAGTGGTCCTGAGTGGATGCTGAGTGGTCAGAGCATGAATTCCCCCACAGTACTTTCAGATGGGTGGTCAGATGAGTGGCTCCTGGGTAGCAGGAGTAGGAGTAGCATAGCGTCTCATTTAAAAACACCCATAAATGAGCTGGGCTAAGGCACTCTCCTGTCCCTTTCCAGCATAGCCAAGTCCCCCACAGAATGCCAGAAAAGTTAAATTTTTCAAATATCAGATCTCACAGGGATGACGGACAAAAAACAAAGGGGGTGCCACAGCAAAGAGTAACAAAACCATAAAAAAATCTTACTCAATGTAAAAAATAAATAAAAATTCAGTCAGCTCTGTGCTACAGCAGCCTCCAAACTGGTTGCTTGCTGCTCACAAGGTTTCTATCTCCTCACTGCCCCTTCCCTGTCTTAAAGAAGGGGGCAGGGAGCTCTTCTCTGATTGGCCTTGATGCACTGTGAATCCGTACCCAAGACATTCTAATTGACTGCGTGTAAACATTGGAAGCCAGACTAAGTCCTCCCAGCCCTGCCTCTGATCATTGCATGTCAGAGCATGTGTACTAGGGGTGGGACTCCAGGGGGATTATTTAATACCGGATTTACCGGTATCGGATCTCCCGATACCAGATTTACCAGTATCGGAATACTGGATTTTTACTGTTTTTTTTAACATTGTGGCCATTGTTAAATGGCAGTAATGTAAAAAATCCAGTAAAGCCAGCAATGTTAAAAGTCTGGTATTCCAATACTGGCCATTATCAGTATTATCGGATTAATCCAATACAGGCCATTATTGGTATTATCGGATTAATCCAATACTGATAGTCCCACCCCTAATGTGTACTGTGGCCAACAGGCCCCATTGCCCCTCAGTACATGTGCCCAGTCAAGTGCTCAAAGTCTTCCCTCCCCTCACTGAGATGGGAGGGGAGAGGACTTTGAGTGCTCCCAACCCAGCTGTGTCTTGTTACTGCTGCCACCAGGTCTGGCAATTGAACTGAAGTCAGTTGCCATGTATGTAATTCAGTTAAATTGCTGTGTCTGGTGGTAGTGGCGGCAAAACACAGCTGGGCTGGAGCTCAGAGAACTCAAAGCCCACTCTCCCCTCCCGTCTCAGGGAGGGGAGAGAGGGCTTTGAATGTGGCAGTGGCTTGATGGCTGGGCGGCTCACCAAGGACACTGGAAGGGTGTTGACCAGAGTGCTCTAATGTACGGGCTGCCCCTGCCCCACATGCTGCTTTCAAACTCAGCATTGTGTAAAAGGCTCTTTGCTGGGTCAGGCTGGAGGGAGACATGCAGGCTCCTTCCTCGGTATTGCAATCGTAATTACACCACAGAGAGAGAGAGTAATTTAGAGGGAAGAGTATGGCTGCTTTGATCCTAAATGTAAGAGATTGAGACAAAGAGGTTCAGTTGGTAACTTTCATTTGGATCTTCCTTGGAGCCCTTTCTGTGTGGCCCAAAAGCTTGCATACTCTCATCAACAGTAGTTGGTCCAATAAAAGGTATCCTCTAAACTACAAATTTTGTCTCCACTGAGCAAGTATCTCTCAGTAACTTCAAAGGGAAACGGAGGAAATGAACCACCCAGTAGGTATGTAATTTTTTCTCAGTGTCTATTCTCCTTGCATGAAAGTGTGAACATTATAGGCATGCATTTGGTGTCTGCTTTAGAGGGTAGGTGAGGTGTGTGTGTGTGTGTATATATTCACCTCTGCTACCTATCACTGGTGGTATGGATGTAGGTATAGGTAGATTGGTTTTTTTGTCTTTCTCTAGCTTGTATGTTTTTTTTGGTCTGTTTGGATGTAGGGCTGAGACAAGAGCAAGTGTTCCCGTTCCGAAGGGAAATACCAACCTTTCAGGAGTGCTTGTGTCTGTCAACTGCAGCAGTTTCTGGTGATTCTGTGCTTCTGCCATTTTTTGTTGCTGGTTTTGTTTTGGTTTTTTTTTTGTTATTTTCATCACTCTCTGGGAGGTTTTGTTATTTTTGTCACTTTCTGGGAATTTTACAAAAGTTTTATGGTAGTTTTACAGCACTTTTATGGCAATTTCCAGCATTTTCCTGGCACTTAGCCAGCACATTTTTGTCTCCACAGCCACCGGAGTGCACACGGGGGAACACATGGGGCTTGGGACTGGTCTGTAGCAGCTCTGTTCAACTTGCAAAAAATAAAAGAAAGTGGTGAAAACAGCAGGAACTCTGGTAAGTTTCCATGTAGCATGAATCTCGACAAATGCCCTGCTTCCGATGGAAGCAGCACTTGACGAAATTTCTTGTTTCAGACTATGTACAGAACTACATAGTACAGAACTGTTTCAAGCCTATGTACAGAACTATATACAGAACTGTTTCTGACCTTTAAATCCCTAAACGGCCTGGGCCCCACTTATCTGCAGGACCGCCTCACCCTCCAGGTCCTGGACTGGCCTCTGCAGTCAGTCAGGGGTGCCCTCCTTGAGGTCTCCTGGGTGTTGACTATGAGGAGGGTGTTTTCAGTGGCTGCACCATGACTGTGGAACTCCTTCCCGCTGGAGGTCCGCCTGTTCTTAGACCTCCCCTCTTTCTGTAGACAATGTTCTGCCGGGCCTTTGGTGAAGGAGATGGGTGATGGGTGGGGGCTGGAGATGGGTGGGGACTGGGAGGGGTGGGGGTGGGTTTTTAGCTTTGTCATGGGATATGTTTTGCATTGTTTTTATATTTTTATTGTTACTCATATTTTATTATTTATTGTTGTATTTAACTTATTATATTTTATGATTTTTTTTGTTGTGAGCCGCCCCGAGCTGTCGTGGCAGGAGGGGGCGGCCAAAAAAATCTAGCAAATAAATAAATAAAAATAAATAAATAAACTACCTAGTGCAGATTATACCCTTCAGCAATTGGTCATTGGGACAACCATATTAAAAAACGCTGTTATGCGCATGAGTGAGGTAATCTCTCTTTTCTTTCTCTAAATGCTTGTACTGGCTACATGCAGTGTGTCTCATGTGCCATGGGGGGGTGGGGGGGAGCTTGGCCTGTTGGAGTGGACACGGATCTATCTCTGGTGTTAGAAGTTTGAAAAACACAGTGTTGAATGTGTTCATGTAGAGTGTGCGTGCATCAGTCTTCACTGACACTGATCATTCCTCGTGTACTCACATTAGGGAAAATGGAGAATGTGGTAGATGGAAATAAGACACCGGCAGGGAGTGGAGATCATCTTGGAAGCACAGTGCACAGCAGTGCACCAGCTTATTACAGAACAGTTTTGTTGCAACTGGGGAGCAGGTGAGTGGCTGAGCCTTATACTCTGTAAAACATGTCCTGTCCCCCTGCTGTCTGCATACACTGAGGCGTTGTTCTCACACAACTAAAGCTGAAACTACCCCCAAAATGGATAAATCCGTTGATATACTCTACACAAACTGAAAATGGCAGTTTGAGTACTATAACTGGTATTTGTTTACGCCCACCAGGTAGTTTGAGTACTATAACTGGTACAAAATGGCAGTTTGAGTACTATAACTGGTATTTGTTTACGCCCTTCAGTTTCTCGGTTTCCGTTTTTCTTTTTCTTTTTTTTTTTGGTTCAGTTATTTTGATTCTTTGGTCATTTCAGTTTGGAAATACTGAAATGACTGAACAACCAAAATAACAACAGAAAAAAACCAAAATGAAATACTTGAAAAAACCAACACAGATATGCGAGTACACGTTTTGGTAGCGGATATACTCCCAGCGGTACCTGAAAAAGTGAATAATACCCACAAATAATAAGCCTCCTGTTTGTTTCAGCTCAACACACAACCCTCCTCTAGTCACAGGGGAAGCTGACAGAGCACAACCCATGCTGGCGTTCCTCTTGTGGGGGGAAGTTGTCAGAGAACAGTATGGGGTTGATTGCACCACAGATCATTTTCTGACAACACAACAACCCTCCCATGAGGGGAGCCAGCACAGGCTGTGGTCTGTATAGACTTTACCCCACTGCAAGAGGTTGGAAAAAAGCACCCTTAGTGTTTTACAAAGCCATCTCCCCAGGGCCATTCAGCTGTGACATTTTCCCAGCATGTCCTTTCCTTGTCAACATAACACTGGACAGGAAACCTTTCAATGTGTGTGTGTGTGTGTGTGTGTGCGCATGTGCATGTGCATGTGTGAAAGAAAGAAAGAAAAAGCAAGCAAGCTCAACAATACCCTGTGAGTATGCTGGAACTTGAGCTAAATAGAAAATTTAGTTAACATCAGAATAATGAACAATGAATTCACTGCTTGATTCTCTTTTTATAAAAGTCTCTAGGAGAGAGAGAATAATACCAGTCCATTACACTTATTATTTATATTTATTTATTTATTATAAACATTTATTAGCCGCCCCCTCATGCCCATGGCATCTTGGGGTGGCTTACAACATAAAATACGCAGATAAAATCAGTTTAAAAAACACGCCATTCATTAAGATTTTAAATATCATAAAAATCTTTAAAATACCCCCTAACTACCCCACCCTCCCATCCTCCCCTCCGAAGGCCTGGGTGAACAGCCAGGTCTTACAGGCTCGATGAAATGCCAACAAACCTGGGGCCAGGTTCTCGGAACCAAGGTTTCATGCATGTGGGAACCATTTCACTTGCTATTAAAATGGTGCCTCTTCTGAGTTAGAACATGTCGTTCACTAAACTAGGAATCTGCAAATGGAAAATAAAGAATACCATACCACATGGGAACAGCAGGGGGGAATCATAAAGAGACACAATGGGTGCTTTTAGACAGACGGCAACTCCAGTTCTGCCTGTGCCAGCCCACTTCATCCTCAGATCGGCTGGTCCATTTAAAAGCGCCCTGCCAGATGTGCACGCGCAGTGCTCCGAAACATCCTGGAGCGCGGTCGGTGGGACAGGCTGGCCAAACTGGGACATCGGCTGAAAGTGGAGCTGCTGTTCATCTGATGGGCAGAGTGGCAGACCCAGGCTGCAGTTCCATTCCTGGCTGGCACCCTGAACATAAGAAGTGCCATACTGGGTCAGACCAATGGTCCATCTAGCCCAGCATCCTGACTCCGACAGTAGCCAATCACAGTGGCTTGGGAGAAGCACCCAACAGGTCACAATGGGGGATCCATTCCCTGTTGTTTCCCCCCAGCTCCCATCATGTTCCCTGATCCTGTCTGGCTAATAGCTGCCAATGGACCTATCTTCCAGAAACTTGTCCAAACCTCTTTTAAAACTCAGCTATAGTACTGACCCTTACCACAGCCTCTGGCAGTAGATTCCACAACCCAATTATACGCTGAGTGAAAAAATATTTTCTTGTATTTGTTTTAAACTTGCCACCCATGAGTTTCATGGAGTGTCCCCTAGTTCTAGTACTAGCTGAGAGGGTAAATAACTGCTCCTTGTTTATTAGTTCCACACCACTCATGATTTTATAGACCTCTATCATATCTCCTCTCAGTCGTCTCTTCTCCAAACTGAAGAGCCCCAACCTACCAAGCCTCTCCTCATACGGGAGCCCTTCCATGCCCTTGATCATTTTTGTTGCCCTTCTCTGTACCTTTTCTAGTTCAGCTATGTCTTTTTTGAGATGGGGCGACCAGAACTGCACACAATATTCGAGGTGCGGTCGCACCATTGATTTGTATAGAGGCATTATGACATCCTCAGTTTTATTCTCTATCCCCTTCCGAATAATTCCTAACATTCTGTTTGCTTTTTTGACTGCTGCTGCGCACTGCGCTGTGGATTTCATTGTATTGTCCACAACCACCCCCAGATCCTTTTCCTGAGTGGTAACTCCTAGCTTAGTACCCAGCATTGTGTACGCATAGTTTGGATTATTTTTCCCTACGTGCATCACTTTGCACTTGTCCACATTAAATCTCATTTGCCATTTAGATGCCCAGGCATCCAGTGTCATAAGATCCCGATGCAGTTCCTCACAGTCTGCTCGTGTTTTAACTACTTTGAATAATTTGGTGTCATCTGCAAATCTGATCACCTCACTCTTAACACCCTTTCCAAATCATTAATGAATACATTAAACAGCACTGGTCCCAATACAGATCCTTGAGGCACACCACTTTTTACGTCTCTCCACTGTGAAAACTGCCCATTTTGTCCTACCCTTTGCTTTCTATCTTTCAACCAGTTTCTGATCCATAGTAAGACACTACCTCCTATCCCGTGACTTTTTAATTTTTTCAAGAGTCTCTCATGAGGGACCTTATCAAATGCTTTCTGGAAATCCAGGTACACTATGGGTATTTTCAGACATTACGAGATCACAGTGAACCACGCTGAAACCCGTGGCGGGGCCAAAGTGCCCTGAACATCTGTTTGGCGGCCACCAGATGTTCACCACAGTGAATACCCACATGGGGTCAATTTCAACCACGCTTCCCGGGCTCCCCGCGGGACGAGCTCCGAAAGCGTGGCCAAAGTGATTCCCACCGGGAAACAACAAAAAGTAACGTCTGGACGTCAATCACCGGCCGGGATAAAAAAAAATTATTACCAGCCGGGGTCAAAGCAAGCAGCATCGCTGCCAGGAACCGTCAACAACACAGACCAGGGAGGGAGATTTAAAGGGCAATCCGCAGCAGGGAAACGTGACAGGATGGAGCGAGGAGGGAGGAGGAGAGCGGTGGGAGAGAGAGCGAGGGACAAGGAGGAGGCAGTGGCAATGGTGGAGGGAGCATAGGCAGGGGGGGAGGAGGAGGGGGGTCATGCTGCACATGGAGGTGGTGGAGGGACAGCAGCAGCAGAAGCAGGAGCTGCAGGTGCAGCCGGGACAGACCGCCCTGGGGACAGCAGCCGGACCGGGGGACGAGGCGCCCAGGAAACGGGTAAGGGAACCCATGGGGAGGGGAACAGGGAGCACAGGGGCAGCCAGGGGGGGATGGGGCCCGTCAGGTCACCCAGCAGGGAGGGGGGCAGGGGGAGGGCCCCGGGAGGGGGCAAACGGAACCCAAGCAGTAAACCCTCCTCCGTGCCACCCACAGACACGCAAACGAGCCCGGGTGGACGAGCCCCCAGAGGACACAGGCCCAGCCCGGCCGGAGGAGGAGGCGGTGGAGGAGGAGGAGGAGGGGGAGGAGGAGGACGAGGAGGAACCACAGGGGAGAAGGGGGAGATGGGCCTACCACCGAGGGGGCCAGTGGGGGCTGTAGGAGACCCTGGACTTTATACGGATCTGGGGTACCCTGGAGTACCAGCTGGAGCTCGCCCTCAACCAGCGCAACAAACATGTCTACCAGGACATAGTGAGGGATATGGAGGCGGCAGGGCACCACCGGACCGTCAGACAGTGCCGCTCAAAGGCCAAAGAACTCAAGAGGGGGTACAAGGACATCCGGGACAATAACGCACGGTCCGGTCACGGAGCCCGGACTGCCCCCTTCTACGATGCCCTGGACCGCATCCTTCATATGAAGGGGTCCATCGTTGCCCCACGCCTAGTGAGGTGCACTGTGGTCCATGGCAGGGAACAGGCTGAGGTACCCCCTCCCCTTGCCGCCCCAAAAGAAGGCACCGGCTCCAGGGCCCCAGAAACCCAGGAGGAACGCCCTGGGACCTCCGGCACCAGCAGCCCCCCCCCCCGGACAGCAGCCCCAACAGTCAGCCCCCCCAGGCCAGGCAGGCGGAGTCTGAGACTGGCACCCTCGTTACCCTCAGCCAGTGGTCATGGGGGGAACACTCTGGCACAGAAGGGCCAGCCTCGGAGGGATCGGAGACCGATATAGAGGGTAAGCGAGCAGCCAGGGGAAGGGCAGGGGGGAACCGGCCCCAGGGGCCCTGCAAACGTCGGGACGGGGGCCCGAGGCACGCCCGGTCCCTGGGCACCCCTCCACCAACCCCCCATCATGCACCCGCAGGGCACAGGACACCCCGGCAAGGGACCCAGGTGGCCAAGGAGGGGGCGCCTGGAAGGCCAGGCAGCAGCAGGAGCCAGCAGGTGAGGCACACCAGAAGGGGAAGGGTCTGGGGGGGGACAGGTCTGGGAGAGGAACCCCGCTGGGCCTCCGAGACCCGGGCCCATCCCGGGGCCGGGGGCACATGCACGGGTCGATAATAGACCACTCCTCCATCATCCTACAGGGCAGCCAGGGCACCCATGGTCACCTGGGCCCGTCCCACCGGCACAGCGGATGAGGGAGCACCGGGCACGGGTCCGCCACCGGAGAGAGGACCAGGCGGAGGAAATTGTCCGGACCTCGGCGGAACAGGGGGAAGTGAATGATTGCGGCTGTGGACAGGATGGAGGCGGCCATAGAGTGGTCCCTGGAGCAGTTGGAGGTGAGGGACCAGAGACTGCAGGTGGAGGTGCGCCTGGAGCGGCGGCGGGAGCACCGCGAGCACAGCAGGCAGGTGGAGGCAATCGGGCAGCTGGAGCGCTCCATCGAGGCCATGGTGCTGGAGCACTCTGCTAAAATGGACAGGTCCCATGACATTGGGACCTCCCTGCTCCTCCATGCCGGCACACTATGTGCCTATGTCATGGATCCAGCCCCCCCCCGGCCGCACAGCCTGTCCCGGGTCCCCTGCCGGGCCCCGTGGCACTCCCTCCTCAAACCCCCCAGCTGCCTCCTCCACCGCACCAACCGCCTCCATGGCCGCAGGGCCCTCTCATTCACCTCCCCCGGCCCCCGACCGCCTGGAGGATGCAGCCACCATGGGGGGCCCTGATACTCCTGGAACCGCCCCCCCCACCTGCTGCCCCTCCGGCCAGTGAGGCGGCCCAGGACACCGATGGGGACATGGACAGCGGGGGGGAAGCCAGCTCACAGAGCTCGGTGTCCACCACCGGGCGGCCGAGGGGCCGACCCCGGACATGCGGGGGGCCAGGGGGAGGGTAGTGTGAGGGGGGGCACCAGTAGGGGTATGGGGTGGTGGTGGGTGTGAGGGTGCACATGTATATAGGGTGACAATAAATGGGTGAAATGAAGTCCTATCTACTGTGCTACTATCTGGGTGATAGGGGGGGCATGCAGTGTCAGGTCTCTCAGGTTGAGAGGGGCGGGCACCAAGCCTGGCTGTGCAGCATGACATGCAGGGGCAGGGCAGGGTCCCCTGGGTGCACCACCGGGCGGTGCTCCGCCTCACACCTCGGCCTTGCAGCTGATGCGCCTTGCCAGGGCGTCCCAGATGCGCTTGGCATAACGGTACTCTTGCGGGTTGTTAGCATTTACATACGGGGCACTGGGCCTGGGGGGCGGTTGGGCTCCGGATACTCCAGGGCAGCCCCCTCGGTCTCACACACGTTGTGCAGCACACAGCAGGTCCCGATCACCAGGGCAGAGGTCTCCAGAGTGTAGTCCAGGAAGCCTGCGAGGCTCCTCCAGCGCTGCTTGAAGGCCTTGAAGGCCCACTCCACCACGGTCCTGCTGGAACACAGACGGGAGTTGTACAGTGCCTCCAAAGGGTTCTGGGGGACCGGGTACACCTTCATGAGCCACCGGGTGAGGGGATAGGCTAGGTCCCCCAGGATACAGGGGGGCATTGAGACCCCCTTGATCCAGGACATCCCCATGTCAGCAAAGACCCCCCGGAACATCCTGGCATAGAAGGGGAAGATGGTCATGATTCTGGAATTGTGACTGTGCCCAGAGTTGCCCTTGAAGATGTCTATGAATCTCCCCCGGTGGTCCACAACCGCCTGCAGCTGCAGGGAGTGATATCCATGCCTGTTGACATACTCTATGGCCTCAGCTGCGGAGGGACGGAGGATCTCAATGTGGGTGCCGTCCACAGCGCCCATGAAGTTGGGGAAGCCTCCGGCCGCGAAACCGGCCATCATGGCCCTCTGGTCCACCAGTTGGATTGTTCTGTCCAGGAGCAACCCCTCCACCACCTCACAGACATCCCAGAGAATACAGGCCATGGTGCTCAGCCCGACCCCGAAGTGCTCGGAGATGGACCGGCAGGAGTCGAGCGTTGCCAGGGCCCACACCCCAATGGCCACCCGCTGGATCATGGGGATGGGTGCCCTAATGGGGGTGTGCTGGCGCTCTAGCCAGGGCATGAGGAGCTCCGTGAGCTGCAGCAAGGTGAGCTTGTCCATCCTGAAGTGGGCCCTCTAGGTGGCCTCATCCCAGTGGGCCAGAGCCTGGGACCACCAGCCCTGGGCCTGCTCTGCGACCCACAGCCGCCGGTTGATGGGCATAGCGAGCATGACTGCCCGGCGCAGGGGCTCTGCTCCCCTTCGGAGGCACCTGACTGCTTCTCGGAGCGCCGCGGGCCATCTCCGGCCCTGGCTCACGACCTGCTGGGCTGCCCTGGACACCTTCTATGCCCTGAGATGGGTCAGTGACCGCCTGTGGGCATGGTGGGCCCTGCGGGTCTGCACAACACTCCCAGCCACATGCACCCGCAGCCAGGTGCCCGTGTGCACCTCTGTGGTCAGGATGCACAGCTGATCCGTGTGGGCGCGGTACCACTCGGCCGCAACCACCAGGAACATGCAGTAGGCGTGCACCCTGTCCCTCTCCATGCTATTGCTGGCCCCAGGGGGTAGGGGCGTGTACTGCTGGGCCGGGAATGGGAAGGGTTGACGGGCGGGCTGCCCCCAGGTGCCCTGACCTCCCTGTGCGGGGCAGGTGTGTCTGGGAGTACGATAGGGTGCACCTGCTGGCCGCGCGTGAGGCCAAGCACCAGGCCGGGCACGTGCGGCTGTTCCAGTTGCAGCTGCATTCCTTCTGCCATCAACCCATGCCCCCCCCCTCCCTCTTTGCTACACCATGTCCTTGGAGACCTGATTAGATGGCCTGGCTGGGCGCTTGTGTCCTGCAGATGTGCCGGCTCCGTATCCCACGCCTCACAGGGAGAATAACACCAGAATCTGGTTGTGCTTCCACTGGGCTCCCGCTTACCGGCCCCCATGGGACCCCCCATAGCTGGACATTCCGTGATACCATGTCCCTGTGTGAGCTGTGGCAGACCCCGGCCGTGCAGTTGCTCCTGGGCTGCCCAGACAGCCAGTCGGGTGCTTATGCGAGCCTGAGCTCCGGGCTTCGCTACTTTGACTATGAGGTGAGCGCCGGGGATTGCCGCCTGCATGCAGAGATGCTGGGACTGGTTCCCTTTCCCGATGGGCGCATCCCAGAGATGAGGTGCTCTCATGTGGCCTGGTCCGCAGCTGAGACCGTGTCTGCGCTGTCTGTGTGCAGCCTGTCCACCTACACGCTGTGCCTTGCGGAGGGGGGCCCTGCCTTGGCCGTGTCCTACTTTGGCTGTATCCACGGGGCCCGTGGGCACCAGTGCTCCCATGAGGCGGTGTATCACTGGCTGCTGGAGCTGGATCAGCTTCCTTGGCCCCCAGCTGCTGACTGCTGTGTGTCGGAGCCTTCCACGGCGGAGCTGTCAGCGCTGTCTGGCGTGTGGTCCTGTTCTGATGTGCGGTTGGGACTGTCCATGGAGGATCCCTTCAAGGCCTACTACTTGATCGCCCATCACATGTCCTTGTTGTGGTACCGCCGAGGCACGATCCATTGGCCCCACTTGGTTCACTGTGCGGGGCACCCGGCCCCTGGCCCTGTGGTGGTCCCCAGCAGCTGGCTGTGAGTCATGGGAGCCTCCCGGACACCCGGGGTGCGGGTTCCGCTGACGGCTCCCTCCCTGCTGTCTCTGGTGAGCGCCTGTGCTGTTTGCTTCCCGGGGTGCATCTGGCCCTGCCTGTGGGGCCGGGCCCCCTCGGGGGTTCCCCCCCCATCTCCCTGTGCACCCGGAGTTCTCCTGCATGCTTGCCTTCTCTGAAGCCTGGGTCCGGCTCTCTGCATTGCCTTCATGACCCGCCTGGGTCCCGCTGAGTATCGTCGGCCACCTGCACCCCCTCCGGCAGCCCCTGCCCCCCCCCTTGGGTGCCTGTGTGACCTCTGGGTTCTGGGGTCCCTGCACTGCCCCTTCTGGCTTCCTGCAGGGGTGTGTGTGTGCCTTTGGACCGGTAGCCCTGCACTGGCACTCCTGCCTGGCCCCCCTTGCCGAGGTGTGGGGTCCAAGTGTGCCTGCAGGACCGTTCCTGGCCCACACCCGGTTCTGTGTCGGCTCCCGCTGTGCCTTGGGACTGTGCTCCTAGGGCCCCCCCGTTCTGGGACTGCCTGTGTGTTGGACTTGCAGCCGTTGGGTTGCTTCCCCCCAAGGCACCTCGTCACGATTGTCTGCTGTGCACAGGGGCCATGGCCGGACTGTTCAGGGCACCCTTCCCCCATCCTAACTGTCCTGCTTGTGCTGGGACCTGCTTGGTCGGTCTCCTCTGCTGGGATGTTTTGGCTTTCTTCGTGTCTCTGCCTGAGCATGGGGGAGCTTCCTTCCTCCTTCCTGCACACACCGAGTCTTGGGGCTTGGTATAGATCTGGCCCTTTCCTGTACTACCTGTGTTTCCTAATAAACCGACTTGAACATGCTTCTGTGTCCTGCCTGCTTCTTACTGCTTGGGTACTGGC
>QEPC01000841.1:3620193-3633616 GCA_003113815.1 Sphenodon punctatus | reverse complement strand
CAACAGCTTAGAAGTAATCAACACCTTGGAGATTGTTTCTAGATTAAAATAATCTGCTTTATTGAGAAATACATTGTGATAGGAAAGGCCTATCCCTAGGTCTTACTAGCTAGCTGCCACCAGCATGGTGGCCAGTCATGTTGAAGGTCAGAGAGAGAAGAGAGGAATGGAGAAAGGTCAGGAAGAAGGAGGAAGTCCAGTAGGAGCTTCCTGGGCACATCCCACTTGGAAGGGGGCTTAGAAGCAGAGATCAGGAAAGGTTAAAGTGACACTCACACTAACTCACTATCTCTACTCCCACTGCCCCTAGTGGTCATTAGGGTTTGTTGGTGCAAAAGGTCGATGTCATCTGGAGCTGTTTCTCCAACAGTTCCCACCTACGTGCAACCCTCTGATGGCTGTTCCCAGGGGGACCAATATCAGAAGTGTGCCTGGGTCTTGCATGCACATCTGATATTGGTTCCAATGCTTGCTGACTGTAGGAGAAGGGAGCAGTGACTGGGACAGTAGGAACCCCACCCCGGCAGTGAGGTGAGTCAGCCTGGGTAGCATGGATGCAGAGGGCAGGGGGCTTGAAGGCACTCACTCCTCCCCCAGCACTTCTCATGCTTGCAATTGTGAGCATTTTTGTGAGCAGCAAACTTGCTGCTTGTTTTGACCGATGTACACCCATAGCTTGAGACTGAACAGCTGTGTGGGTTGGAAGGGGCAACAGGGCTGGGAGAGGGTTTTTAAGGGTATTTTTTTACATGTTGTATATGTTATATAAGATGCCCTGAGTCCTAGGGGAAGGGTCAGGTTTAAATTTAAATAAAAAATTAAATATAGTACTTCTATAGTCACAATGGTATATGGGTGGATATCTCCATATCCAATCAGAGAATGGAACTGAAGGCCCTGTAGTGTCACTTAGCATACATGCACACTCTCACTATAAACCAGAAACACTGAACCAGTTTTACCTTTGAACCAGCAGTTGGAATGCAAGATAACTAGGGAGATTAAGTGGATGCAAACAAAACTATGTATGCATTAGGGATGGGGCTTTCGGTATTGCAGAGAACCGAAAGTACCTGATAATGGTTGTCATGGGGTTGGGGTCCACTACCCCACTTTTCTGGGTTAGATGACTCAGTTTCCCTCACTTGCAGCCCATCTGAATCAGTTCTCTCTCTAGCTGATTCAGTCCTGCAAAGGGGCAACACTTTTGTCACCCAAGTTCCAGAAACTTCCCGTTCTCAGACTCTTTCTGGGTTCGCAAGTGCTTGAGGGCACAAGGTACTCAGACTGTGTTCCCCAATGTGAGACAACAGAAAGCACTTATTAGTAAAGTAGAAAGTTTATTGATTACATAAACAAAGATAGTTTGAACGCAGAGTGGCAAATAAAACAAAGGTAAATAGCGCAATTCTAGTCTGTACTGAGTAAGTCCCTAGTTAAGATCTTACCCTGCAGAAAGTCCATGAACTTGAGTCCATTTCTCAGCCAGATGTAGTAAGATTGGGCTTTTTGTCCTTAAGCTGGTTAGCCAGCAAAGTCCCTTCTCCCAACTGAGCTAGAGGGAAAAAGATCTCCCCCCGCTTTAAATATCTTTCCAGGTTTCCTTGTTAGACTTTCCTGCCTGGAGGACTCTGTGCTTCTAGTCACGTAGGCAGGAAGAGATTAATTTGCAACTCAATGTTCTCTGTCTGGTTTTTGCAGAGGTGGTGTTAGGTTTTTCTGAATACACATTCAGTATGGCTTTGCCTCTCTCCATTTCATGAAGTGAGTTTCCAGTTCTCAGCTTTTACATTACATACATGTTTAACCTTTACTTTTACAAATTTGTTAGACCTGTAGTCCAGTATCTCCTTGTGACAATGGCTATATTGGATTAATCAGATATTTCGGTTCTTTCTCGGTATTGGTGGTATTGGATCTTTTGCATTGTTTTTTTTATCGGATTTTTAGCATTGCAGTTTTGAAATCTGCAATGTTAAAAATCCAATACTGAGAGAACTGAGAACTGATAGGAAAACTGGTAGACAAAGAACCGAAACTGATAAAAACCGAGAACTAAAATTTTGCCGAAATCCCACCCCTAGCATACACGTTCACAAATCTGTCCTGTAGTGTCTAGATCAGGGGTAGGGAACCTTTTCCCTCCCCGGGGCCACTTTGAAAGCTTGCACAAGCTCCAGGGGCCACACAGAAGTTGGGGCAGAGGTGCTTAAAGGATGCACTTAAGGAAAGGAGGGCCAAAATCATGGATCTCTGCCATGGAACTATCCCCTATCCTTGTTTGCATGCCCTCATCTCTGCTCCCTTCCCTTGAGCTCAGTTTTTCAGTGACTGGAGGTAAGAACTAGATCCAAGGGCCAGATCCAGGAACTGAAAAGGGGCCACATAAAAACTTGCTGTGGACCGCATTTGATCACTGGGCCTGAGGTTCCCCACCCGTGGTCTAGATGCTTAGAGGAAGAAAATGATATTTTACAAGAACAAAAAATATCTGCATCACCTCAGACACACAGCTTTTCAGCTGGAAGACTAGTCTTACAAGAGTCATGACAGCAATGATTTTTTTAGGCTGTTTGTACTCAAACACTTTATTGTAGAGTAGTTAACAGGTGCTATCAGATGCTCAGCAGCATGTATTCACAAACGGTAATAATTCATTTCCATTTTGGTGATATGGACTGCTCTTATCTGCTAATAGGATACCATGGAATATGACCTTTCATTGGAATGAATGAGTGGAACGTGGAGCAAATCCAGACCTTGCTCCAGGGTAAGCATGTACATAACCAATTCTGTAGTTAGTTTGGAGAAGAGTTAAAACTCCTTTGAGTTAACCAGGTGTTAACAACTCTGCAGTGATCTGAAAAATACATGGGAGAGAAGTGCTGCCATGAACACACACACACACTTCACTGCAAAGCCTGTTTAATTTACTCTGCAGTTAAGTAGAATTAAGTGTCTGTTATACAGGATGTAAAAAGGTGGTCCTGCTCCTGTGATGAGTAACAGCAGGAGCAGGCCTAAAATCCCCAGTCAGCTGTCTTTAGTCAGCTGTCAGCCTGACAGCATACAGAGCAGGGATTGCCAGACTTAGGGTGCACATGTTTCACTTGATCCAGCTGTCAACCCCAGGTGATCTACCAGAACCTCTCCTGCTGGCTCCCAACTTGGGCATCTCAGCAACTGGTCTTAAGAGTTGAGAGGAGCACTTCTCTCAGAGAAAGCCTCCCCCACCACACTGGAGGAGTTATCCTACTGCCATCTTCTCCCTGGAGACACTCCTTGAAGTGCCAGATTTAGATGTAGTGTATTTTAAAAGTCCAGGTTCTGAAAGCGCCCGCATGGGGAGTTTAGATGCTCCCCCCGACTGGAAGTCACCTGGGTGTTGTTGCAAACAGCGGTGCCAGCAACGCCTGCATGTTTGGAGATGTGGACTTGGTAAGTCACCGATATTAGAGAACTTACCAAGTCTGCTTCTCCAAACGTGGGAGTTACCAGCACCGCTGTTTGCAACGGTACCCAGGTGACTTCCAGTCAGGGTGGGTGGGGAGAGAGCATCTAAACTCCTCGTGGGGAAGTTTTCAGAACCCAGACTCTTAAGTCTGCGTAAAAAATATTCTGCATCTAAAAATGCCCCCAGTCTCTTCCCCAGAGATGATACCTGAGAAGGTGGTTCCACATGATGATCTACTGGAGACTAGCTTGTGCTGTACTATCACGCTCTACCTCTTGATCTCCCCTGATACCATAGGTAACTCGTAGGCACAGGTAGGCACATTTTCAGCAGCCCTATAGAACCCCAGCCCCCACTCCTGTGCCCCCCTTCCACTATGGACAGTTACCAGTTCCCTATGCCTGATACAGAGCATCCATACTTTGTGGCCTCAAGTCAGGCCCTGACAGACACTCAGCCATGAGCCTCGTAAGCACCCTGGAGGGCTCAATGCATACTCTCAGCTCTGCTCTGTATGAGAGCCAAGCACCAACTGCCAGAGCCCCTAAACCTCAGGGCTCTTATAGCCTCCTGAAAGGGGTGTGGCCCAGGTGATGGACAGGCAGTCCTTAAAGGGCCTATGCCTGCCCGATCACACAGGGCCTTAAAGCAAACTAGCAGGACATTTGTCAATCCCACCGGGGTGCTGCTGTGACCGCACTGCTCCACTGTTCTCTCAAGTGGTCACAGTAGTCTATGACTCTATAAACTCTTTTTTATCCTCACCATTAGTCCACAAAATGGCACTGTTTCATGTGAGCATAGGAATTCCCATACAGGCCTAGAGCCATGGTCTACTTAGTCTAATATCCTGACTGTGGCAGTTGCCAGAACCAATTGCTTCCAGAATCCAACACTAAGCAGATGTTAAATAATTTGCCCCTGTGAAGGTCTACTCCTAATTCCCTAGAGTTAGAGATTGGCTTTAATCCTGGACTGTCCATCCCCCCAAATGGTTTTGCATTGATTATTATTATTTAGTATTTATTTATTGCCAGCAATGTGCCTGGTGCTATAAGTTGTGATAAGAGACAGGTGCCTTTCACTTGATTAATGGATGCATTTCATTTACTAGCTTGTGTTAAAAGGATGGTGTTTGAGTGGCTTTGTTGTGTGGGGACTTTGGGCCAACAAAGCCCCATCCATCCATTGCCATACCAGCATTGTAACTAGTTATTTTCCATCAGGTGGCACTCAGGGACAGGTAATGTGTGTTCTTTGGGGTTGGAGGGCTTGGTTAAAGACTACTAGGGGCAGGCCCCTTGACTCCCCTCTGATTGTGCTCCTCTTGGGCATATATTACCTCAAGTAAAGATGCTGTCTGCTGTAAAAGTGATGTCTGCTTCTGTATCACACCTGAAGCGTTGCGCAAAATATATTGGTCTTGGTGTGGCATCAGCTGGGGAAAAGACCTCAAGGCGCTTCTGTTTTTTCCACACTGTCACTTTTGCACAAGAACCCATCTAGCAGCATCTAGCAACACAGTCAATGGTACTGTCCTGATTTCAACAGCACCCAAGCACACGCCTTAGATTATTCTAGCTCAGATATATCTGAGTGGTTTCACTCGTTTCTGTCGGGGAGGTCTCAGTGGGTGGTGATGGGTGATTGCTCGTTGTCACCCTGTGATCTCCCCTGGGGGGGATCCCAAAGGGTTCCATCTTGGGCCCTCTCGTTCAGTATGAAGCCACTGAGCAAGATCATTCAGAGGTTTGGAGTGAGGTGTCATCGGTATGCCGATGACACCCAGCTCTACCTCTCCTTTTCATCTGACCCAGGTCCTGCAGTCTCATTGCCTGGCTGCTGTGGGGGACTGGATGAGGGTGAGTTGACTGAGGTTGAATCCTGACAAGACTGAGGTGATGATGTTTGGCCGGCCTTGTGACCTGAGGGGGATTGGGACTCCAGTTATTGATGGGGTCCAGCCACTCAGGTTTGCAGCATTGGAGTGTTCATGGATCTGTCGCTGCACCTGGAATCTCTGGTGGTGGTGACGGTGGCCAGGAGTGCTTTTTACCAACTCTCATCTGGTGAGAAGGCTGTGGCCTTTTCTTTCTTACTCAGATCTGGCAACCATCATCCATGCCTTCATTACCTCGAGGCTAGACTACTGCAATGAGCTCTATGTGGGGTCACCGTTGAAGACTGTTCGGAAGCTGCAGCTGGGGGAGAATGCAGTGACCAGAATGGGTTGCCAGGAGCACATAACACCGGTGCCCCAAAATCTGCACTGATTGCCTATTGTCTTCTGGGCACCATTCAAGATGCTGGTTTTGACCTTTAAAGCCCTAAACAGCTTGGGACCCACTTCTCTGGAAGATCATCTGACCTACCATGTCCCATCAGGGCCTCTGTGGTTGGCTGGGGATGCCTGTCTGGAGGTACCAGTTTTTAACTTGGTTTCTAGAATGAAGAGGGCATTCTTGGCTGCCGCTCCACAGCTGTGGAACTCCCTCCCCCAGGAAGTTTGATTATGTCCAGGCTTGAGCTCCTTTAGGAGGCAGTGTAAAAATGTCTTATTCACAAGTGCATTTGGCAGTGGGGGCTAGAGTAGGTGAGGAGTTGGGGTGGGGAATAAGGGTGATTCCCCTGATTGGGATGATTTGTGAGGGGGGGAGTTGGGAGGGATGTTGTGGGGTGTTTTTGTATTTATAGTTTATGTTTTATATGTGTATTTTTAATATTGTAAGCTGCCCTGAGCCACCTTTGGTGGGAAGGGTGAGGTAAGAAATTAAAATAAATAAAATACATTTTCCCTGCATCTTTTATGCAGCCCCTAACTTTGGTATCCACAAATGGGGAGCTATTCTTACATAAGGCCAAAGGAATGCTAAGTACATCCCTGGAGTCATTGTCTGTGATCCACAAATCACTAACTCTGGCGTAGTCCCATAGGGTTTCAGTGGGACTACTTTGGAGTAAGTGGCTTGTGGACTGTGGCTGATGTCTATGTGGGCCCATTACATTGCTCATATTAAGAAGCACCAACCTATCAAGTGCAAAGAATGTGTGTAGAAGTAAACCTAACCCTTCTCATGCAACTTTTAATCTGCATCAGACAATCCATCCATCCAGACATGATCTTCACAGGGAGGGAATATTCTTAGAGCCAGGCAGACATGTTGTGCATGCATATGCATAGATTATGTATGGCATGCTCAGGGACCCATGTTCACTACATTTCCCTCACTGACGGCAGTCAGGGAAATGCATCTTATGAATGTGTACATTAATGTTGGTTGTTCACCACTAAAAGGCAGTGGGAAAGAATGCCTGGAAGAGGAGGAGGAGGATTGCAGAACTTGATCTTTTAGCAGCAGAAGAAGAGAGGGTTCCAAACATAAGAGTGGCCTTGAGGAAGCCCGGTGTGTAAAGAAGAATGGGAGGAGACAGGCCTTAGGCTTTGTTGTCTAGAATAATGTAATGGCAGTCACCCTGTCCATTGAGGGCAAATTCCCATATAATCTAGAGCAATTGACCACATTTCCAGAGACCAACAGAGAGGATGGATAGGGAGGAGGGGTGAGCAAGACTGCAAAGGGGGAAAGGGACCCTCGGGAGAAGAACAAGATATGATGGGAAGACTGTAATCAAGGGAGAGAAAAGGATAGGTATGGGAGATGGGGAAAGGAATGACGTGTGGAAGGGTGAAGGGGAGAGAGAGGAGGGGAAATGGGAAGGGGAGATATAGTACAGGGCAGGGGGATGGGAACAGAAATGAGAGGCTGCAGATGAGGAAAAAACGTAAGTGTGCATTGCTGTCATTGAATTGCCTGGAGAGCCATCTACTGTCCACAAGTGGAACTGCGACCCATGGAGGGAGGGTAAAGGTGCTTGCGTGGCTGAGTCAATGTCAGTCCCTTTGCTCCCTGGCGTCAGGCACATACTGAACTTGTCACAGATTAGTAGGTGCTGCCAGAGAGTGAGCTGAGCTGGAAACTGATGGGCCAGCTGCCTAGAGCCTGAGGGGGGGAGAGAGCAGTGCTTTGGAGCTTCCACCCATGCTGAGACACTCCCCCAATCCCGCAGGGACCGATGTGCACCTCACAGAAAGATGTTGAGCTTAGTGGGAACAGCTGCCCAGCCGGACCTGCCACCCCACCTTGAGTCCCCTGGGATAATAACCTTCTGGCCAGGGTCCAGTTAGCCTTGCTCCCCAGATGTTCAGCTTCAGATGGGGACAGGATAAGGCCTCACAAATGAGAGTGGAGGCGGGTAGCCTGCAGGGGTAGCATTATTATTATTATTATTATTATTAATATTATTATTATAAACATTTATATAGGGCCAGTAATGTGACTGTGCTGTACAAAACATAGAAATAGATGTGGTCCCTGCCTGTGGCTTACAATCTAAGCATGAAGAGCTAGAGATGTCTGACCAGTACCTCATGATGTTCCTCCCCTTGTGTGACTAGCATTATGCCCACTGGAAGTAGCTTCCCCTTGAGGAGGTCATCATTCCCTGCTGCCCACTGCAATCTGATCACTGATGCCAGTGACTTGGAAACCTTTGCAAGAGGGTCTGATTCTGAATAGCAGTGGGTCCTTCAGCGCAGCCTCCCCAGGGCAATCAGTGCTCTGCAAGCAGAAGGTTAAGTAAGTCTGTTCTGGGTTAGAGATGAGACACTGGCAGTGCCACCCATCAGTGGCATGTGGCATTGCCCTGGCTGGGCCCACAGAGATCTTCTGACTTTCAACTTGCTTTAACAGCAGCATTCCCTCTCCCCTGCACATTACAAGTCTGTGCAGTGCTGAGAGCTTTCTTGCAGCACTGTACCTTGGGGCCCTCATCCCTGACTGGAATCTCTTGGCACTACCACAATGATAAATAATAATTGTTCTACATACGCCAGCAGCAAAAGCATTGCCTTGGCTCTCCCTGTTGCTGAAGTGCTGCTTCCACTAAAGTCAGTATGAGTCTTGCCAGTGACTTCAATGGAGCTGGAATGTCACCCCTGGTTTAGGTCTTGCTATCTTGGATACTTTCCCCCTCGCTGACTGTTCTCTTTCTCTGGGCCATCCAAAATATTACAGCTAAAAAAATATCTCCCTCTTCTAGTTCTCTGACCTTGTCACCTCTCCTGATATCCCTTCATAGCCTTTCAGTTTTTCTGCATCAAGTTCAGATTCCTCTTTAATGCATTACATTTACCTCAGCTAGGTCTCTGGGTGCAGCCACACGAGATACGGCTGGCCTGATCCCCTGCCTGTCCTGACTCCTGGGGCAAGCAACTGCAGCCACCACACTTTGGGCAGGTGAGGGGAGTAGGTCACATGATCTGATACCTCTCCCACGGGGAACCTGTGTGGTGAGTCACTGTCAGAGCTCCCGCCACAATTCAAGACAGGCCAAGGGGCCAGCCACACATACAGGCGCCCAGACCTACCCCACCACCCACCATCATCTGGCCCGCTCACTATCCCGCCCCTGCCCATGCAGAAATGGCAAACATACCCCTCACTCAAGGGTGGTGGCAGACCTCGCCACATGGTGGGGCAGCACTGGACCCAGCCACACAGGAGATGTGGGTAGCAAACCTTATGTGGGGCAGCATTACCCCGCTTTGAACAATGCTACTTTGCACTGTATCCCTGGCGGATGCATTGCTTAGCAGCTGACTGCCTGTCCTGCCCTGGGGCGGGGTGAACATCTGATGGCCGCTGGCCATACAATGCAGTGCATCGCGGGGTAAGGCTGCCCAATGTGGGGTATCACTGCCCAAATTGGGCTACGTCTCATGTGGCTTCCCCCTCTGTCTGTCATAGGATTGGGGGCTCAGTACCCCACTCTAGGCTGTCATGACTCAGTTTCCCTGGTTTGTAGCTCTCACTGGACCAGCTCTCTAGAACTGATCAGCCTGCAATGGATGAACCTTCTTGTCACCTTTTCAGCCACGGAGTTTCCCAGCACAGACTCTTTCTCTCTAGGTTCGTCTGTGTTTGTAAACACAGAATTAACCCCAAACTGTGTCCTGCCAATGTTAGGATTAGCAGTTCCACTGGACCATACTAAGTTCAGTTAAAAGAAGTTTAATAAATAAATCGTGAATAAGCATGCAGTACAAGATTATACTTGAGAGTGTAGAAATCAAAATAACATAGCCGATAACGCATTCCTATCTGTACTTGGATTCTCCTAGCTTAGGCTTACCCTAAACAAGGTCCAAGGGTACGTCAGTTCATGTCACAGCAAACGGTGGAAAGCTTGGCTGGTACAAGTCTTTAGAGTTTCCAAGAGTCCTTACTTCATAGTTCCTTTGGTGTAACCCTTCTCTGACTGGTAAGATATGATGGTGCAGATCAAGCTCAACAAGCTTATCTCAACCCTTTAAGTACTTTTCCAGGGTCCTTTGTTTGATTTTTCCCTCCAGGTGACCCTGTGCTTTCAGTCACATCCACAGGAAGAAATCCATTTGCAACTCAATGGTGTATGTGTCTGCAGAGGTGTTTAGGCTTTTTCTGAATACACACTTGACATTACTTTGCATTTCTCCATTTCATGAAGTGAGTTTCCAGTTCTCAGCTTTCACATTACATACACGTTTAACCTTTACCTTTACATATTTGTTAGACCGGTAGTCTACATGTAGCCCAGTATCTCCTTATGACAGCTCCCCCCTTCCAAAACATGTGAAGGATGCAGAAAACAACCTGTATACAGAACATGTTAAAGTCGGTGGTGTGTTGTGTTGGTGGGAGTAAGGATATGCCACTCCCCACCTCATTTCCCTTTTGTCTATATCTCAGCTTGTATTTTCTGCTTGTATCCTCTCACCTGTCCTCTATATACTACCTTTTTTTCCCTTTCAGTCTGACTTTGATCCTTTTCTTCATATCATCCCCTCAGCTAGGAACAGCCATCCTCAATGCTCCTTTCACTGACCCTGTTCTCTCTCACACATCACTCCCTAGGTGCTGAGCTGGCTGTCCTAACTTATTTTCATGTCTGATAGTTAATTGACTATGGTCTGATCAACAGAGATTGTAAATTCCTTGAGTCAGGAACCATGGGTATTTTCAGACGTTACGAGATCACGCTCAACCACAGTCAATTCCCTGTGGTGGGGAATGCCCTCGTAACGTCTGTTGGGGAACCGGAGGTTCCCCCCCAGATGTTAACCACGCTCAATCCCCACCAGGAATCTCATTCACCACGTGATGGGCTGAACTCACGGGGCCGGCGCTGATCGCATGGTGAATGAGATTCCCGGCAGGGATCAAGGGGTCCGTCACATCTGGATGGCGAGCAAGGCCCAGAATCTCCACCGGGATTCCAGGCCGTGGTCATTTCAGGCGGGCGCTGCGGCCGCATTGGCCGCATTGGCCGCGGCGCCCGCCCGTCTCCCCAGAGGGTGGGTGGTNCGGGCGCCCGCCCGTTGCGCCGGGTGGCCCCCCCGCCCCCCCGATTCCCCGCTGGGATCCCCCGGCACGTCTGTTGGCCGTGCCGGAGTGATCCCGGTGGGGAGTCTAAGGGTTGTTTCCGTGACGGGCAAATGCCGCCCCGTCACGTCTGAAAATACCCCATGTCTTCCTCTGTGTTTTTAATGCATCTGATATGTCTCTGGACAGTGATGCTGCCTTAGAAAAATAGCTACTCTAGGGAATAACCACAGCAGCAGCACTGAGACTTCATACATGGCACTGCCCTCACCATGCAGACCACAGCAGCACCGACAGTTTCTTTGCAGCTTTTCCTTAAACAAGGCAGACTTGATGGGCAGTACTTCCTGGCTGGTGCTGAAGAACCTCTGCCACCATGAAGAGCTTCTTTGGAGACCAGTCAGTCCCCTCTCCCTGACAGCTACCTCACAAGACCCCATCAGTCACGCCAGCTCCAGAGTATGCTTGCCTGGCAGCATAGTACACACTCTCCATTAATTGCTGCCTCACTCTTCCGCCCGTCTTGTCTCTATGTTCCAGCAGTCCAAGATGTTCATTCTCACCAGGGATCTTTCCCAATCTGGTACATATCAAACTAAATGAGGCATAATTAGGAATAATTATGACATGACATGGTCTGGAATGAGGAGCAGATGGGGCTTCCCCTAGGATGCTCAAGGTCTGATTTCAGGGGGCCAGAAGGGAGACACAGGGATCTTAATGATTTCCTGCATGTCGGCCTGTGGAAATGAGATGGACAAATGCAGTGTCATGGTCAGCAAACTACACACAGTACAGAGAGAAAATCCTCTGATGGAATACAGCTGGCTTTCACATATCACACCTATATTATGCTTTTCTGCAGGGATTACAATGCCCTAGAAAGCATCTAGCTAGACAGGGTGGGGAAGGGTGGATTCATTGTTAGACTCAGGTAAAGCAAGCAGCTGCCAAGGGTGTAAAAATACAGTAGACCCCGAAAGCTTTTCCTCCAAGCCTCCCTCTTTCTGAAACTGACCTGCTCAGAAGTGCAAGAGAGGAGCCATCTAATTAGCTTTTTGAGGGGGCTCCAAGATGGAGCCCAACATAGGGAGGAATACCTGCTTGTAGCTGACTGCCAGGTAGTGAGCGGGGAAGTGGCACCACGTGAACTGTTGTCCTAAGGTCCTAGTCAAACTTACGTGATGAGGACAGTGTTAAGAGCTCGATGTGAGGAGCAGCCGATAAGAAGCTATTAGCACTAGGGTGTAACAAGTTCTATCAGTTTGACAAAACCAAGGGACTATTCTGCATATTCTTGAGCGCCATCTACTGACCCCTTTTCTGTTAACAAAGCTATACAGACGGCTGAAACTACTGTTGGAAGAGAATATTCATCAGTTTTTGAATTCACATTTAAAATTTGCCTCCTGATTTCAAAGCTTGCACAAGGATTATAAAATGTTTCCAAAATGATGTATCCATATCCATTAATGGATCAGTTCAGTCTTTGATATTAACATTTTGCCCGTTCACTATTACAGATTCATTAGTTTAATAACTATTTATTGACTAATGCTCAAATTTTGGTTGTCTGTCTGTCATGACATGCAGAGAAGGCTATTTTATTGGATGACTGGCTTTTAACAAAGTTGAAGTTAGAATTCAACTAGTCCAGCTAACCAAATTAGTTGAACTAACATATCTCAAATAGCAAACAAATGGAACTTGAACTCTGGCTTTGTTAGAAAGAAAAAAAACCTTCTTTCAATAAATGTCATTTTTAAAAGAAAAAAATCAGTGTTAGTGACATTCAAGTTTATGCAAATAGTCTCAAGTTGCGGGGAGTACTGTTAATGCAAGCAATTTTTTTAATTGATTTGTGAACTGGATTAGCCCAATTCATTCTAGCCTTTAAGTATAGAAGACAGTCATCTCTTGCTTATGGCCCTTTTTAAATGGGCCCAGGAGGCGCCGCAGTGCAGGGGAAATGGGTGGAGGCAGCAGTGAGTGTGTGGTGCGTGTGCGGCCCGTCACACAGACGCACACCCACCACCACCCATCTCCACGCACAGAGGCACCTCTGTTTTCCCCAATGTCTCCATGCGTGGGTGATAGGTGGAGCGCAGGAGCATGTACGCACCCCCACCCATCCCCACCGGCGGTCACATGGACACCCCACCCACTCGTCCATGGGGGTGGGGCTTCTCATGTGAAAAGAGACGAAAGAACATTCTATTCAGGGGCGTAGCCACCGTGGCGCGGGGGGGCTCAGTTACGCCCGTGTCTGTGGGGGCCCAGGGTCGGCCGGAGGCATCATGGCCCCGCAGTGAGTGGGCCCCAGCCACGCAGAGTCAGGACACTGCACCCAGGACAGGACCGCCGTGGGAACAGCGTCCCCACTCCGCGTGGTGGCGGGGAGCCCCATCGCCGCGGGACCATGATGCCTCCGGCTGGCCCTCCCTGCCACCCCCCAGCCTGCCCCCTTCCCTATCCTGCCCCCCCGGCCTCCAGTGTGCCCCCTTCCCTCCTTCCCCCCAGCCTCCAGTGTTCCCCCTTCCCTCCCGCC
>QEPC01000841.1:3587824-3599207 GCA_003113815.1 Sphenodon punctatus | reverse complement strand
TGTCTCTCAGATTGTAAGCCCTAGGGGCAGGGACCGTGTCTATTTTATTACTTTGTAAAGTGCCAGGTACACTGCTGGTGCTATATAAATGTTTGTTAATAATAATAATAATAATAATTCTGTGAAAGGTGAAGGACAAAGAAGAACTAAGGACATGTTTTTGTTTACAGAAAATGTTTGATGCTCTATGGTTAGAGAAACATATCCTCCAATAATACCCTTTTGCCTTGTAAAGCAATGGGCTTTCTTATCTTGTAATGCTCCCAGCATTGCTTGGTTTGTACTGGGTTCAGCAGACAATGGTGGTTGTTAACACCTCATTAATCTAGCTGGGAGCCAGCTGATGGGAAAGGAAAGGAAACTGCAATTGAGATTGGAGGCTCTGACTCATTCATTGCTGGAGGTGAGAGGCACTTTTTCTTACTTTAACAAGCTTGGGATAAGCAGGGCCATCAAAGAACAAAGAGTGATAACAACCAGGCAGGAGGGAGCTGAAAACTAAAAAAGGTAGGATGGATGTCAGTGTATTTGCGAAAGATGATTCTTTAGCTGCTGAAAAAAGACTGTGGCTGCTTCTACTTACGATCCTCCAAGTGTCTTTAAAACTAAAATTTTAGAGCCAAAGTTAATGCACCCATTTGAGAATTTTGACTATTTAACAGGCAGAGTTTTAACTTGAACCATCAATCCTGCACATACAAACATATGCGTACACAGAACCTCTCACACAGACATCCAGCTCATCCCCAAATTTAATCAGTGGGCTATTACAAATTTTCATCTAAAACTGTAATAATAATAATAATAATGAATAATTAATATTAACAACAATATAATTAATATGGACACATGCACATTTATGTAAATTAGAGGTGGCAGGAAGTGTACCTATTTCTCTCTGTCAAATGTTGGAGGCTATGGAGAGCTGTTCCTGGTGTTTTTTTGTTTTTTTAACGGCCTGAGGCCAGAGATTCTACCCCCCACCCCACTCCCCATTTCAGCTATTCTAGCGTGAGAAGAGCAGCAACAGCAAAGGAACGCTACACTAGCGTTCTAGCAAGGCCTCCCTGATTCAACTCTTTGCTGAGATCAGTGAGGTTGGGTCTGGTGGTAGAGCAGTCTGAACAGCTAGGACCTGACAAATCTTCATACTCCCCTGAATGCTCTGTTGTCACTGAACTGGGAGTGTGGGGTGAAGGAAACCCAGAGAAGGGAGGAGAGGCTCAGCCTGTACTCTTGTCTACTGAGGGTTGATGCCTGGGGAAAGTTCTTGCTGTACTAGTTTGCTCCCAAGTCCATTCCTGTTACTTTTTTTCTTTTTGTCCCCTGTGGCAGGGTCATGCTTGCCTGGGGTAAGTTCTCTCAGGCTCAGGGCCCAAATAAGTAGTCCCTTAGGGAATCCAACTCACTCTTGAGAATTAGCATAGTCCAGTCTTTAATCTCAGTACGTACTGTTCTCCATAATAATCCACATATAGAATTCACATAGACAACATTCACACAATATTCCTCAGGCAACAGCTTCATCTTACACAGTCTTTTATATTCCTAACTTATTTATTTATTTTAATTTCTTACCTTGCTCTTCCCGGCAAAGGCAGCGCAGGGAAGCTTACAATATTAAAAATGCACATATAAAAGACAAACCATAAGTACAGCAACATAAAATACCTCACACCATCCCCTCAACCCCTCTTTACCCCAACCCACCCTTAGTACCCACAACTCCCTGCTTACCCTAATGCCAAGTACGCAACTCCTCCAGCCCCCAAGCCTAGCCAGGCAACAGTCCTCTGGGAGGTTACTCACTTGAGGTCTTGCAAGATTCTCTCCCAGGACAGCACTCCATGTCAGTGGTATCGCTTCTTGCTCATCCTCTGACTCGGTTACTACAGCAGTCTTTGGGAGCTCCTCTCAGCTCAGTCTCCAGGATCAGACTGGCTACACCTCCACTCTTTGCAGCCTTAAAGGGCCCGCTGCCTACAGGGACTGCCCTGTTATGTCCCCCCTATACATTTTTTTCTTGCTTTGAACCCCAGCTTTTGTGTTTGTGAGCAGAGAAACAATTGTTTGCCAAGGGTGCCCAGTGGAGCTGTCATCCCAAAGATCAGGTCCTGGCAGAAGTGGGGCTTGAACCTTCCGTAGGTAAGGTTCCGTATCCACTCTGTGACCTGGACTATCATGTATTCTTTTGGAGTCATGACCTGGTGATCCTCCATTTCCACAGCCTTCCTGATGGGCTGAGCCCTGCTTATCTCCCTATTTGCAGCCTGGGCTATATAAGAGAGAGAGACACATGCACCAGGAAGTGTTTCCACACAATGTAGGTACAGCCTAGTGTAGCTGGTGAACAGAGACTCCCTGTATTCTGGCCCTCCAGCTTTCCAGTCCTCTGACTCTCCAGTCCTCCGGCTTCCCTGCATTCCCGGGCCCTTGGCTTCCCAGACTTTCCAGTCCGTGGGGAGCTGGTGCCAGATCCTGGCCCATTCAGGGCCTCAGTGGCAATTGCATCACTTTTCGTTTGCTTGTTTAAATTATTCAGAAAGGTTCAATGCCCTTTCTTTTATTACAAGTTATGTTTGGCTTTGCCTTGCTGGGGTGAGGTACACTAGGTTGTTTTATTTTCTTATAGGAATTGTCCCATCTCTTTGATGGAAATAGGCACCGTTTTAACAGTATGATCCACAGACCTAATCTCCACTCTTCTTTTTATGGGGCTTAATAGCACACAAAGGAAAATGAGGATTACTGTGCTGTACTTTGTATGGACTTGACTTGGACTTATCCTGGATTTTGTCCTTATCTGGAAGCTTATGGCAATAGACCAGCAACTTGATCCTGGGTTGTATGAAAGTCTACTGAGACTCCTCACCATAAGCCATCTTTTTTGGCTGGGAAGAATCGTCTCCCATCTTCTGAGCTATTGTAATCCTGCTTCTAAGCAAAGTTTCTCAGAATGGTATGTCTTTTGCATAGGAATAATTTTAACATTTTTTTTAAATGACACAAACCCTAACATGAATGTTTTTTTTGTTTTCAGAACAATTTTGCTTTGTAATTCTTTTTCTCCTTTTTCTTTTTCTTTTACCTTTCCCTGCGGCCCTTTTAAAACGGACCGCAGTGGGTGGGGGGGATGGGTGTTTGGCTGCAGTGGGCGGAGATGCTCTGTTGCTCCGTGGTGGGTGATGGATGGAGATGGAGTCCATTGCTCCATGGTGGGTGATGGGTGGAGACGCAGCCCATTGCACCATGGGTGGGGGATGGGTGGAGGTGGGTGTAGCGTAGGAGTGTGCACACACCCCCACCCACCACATTCACACGGGTGTCTCCACCCATCTTCACGCAGAGAAACTGCATGGAGATGGGTGGGGGGTGTCTCGTGTGAAAAGGGCTGTTTACCCCTGTTTCCAGTTTCATCTCTAGAAAAGGAGGGGAGACAGAAAAGGGTAGGAAAAGCAATAACTGAAAATGGTTTTTTCTTTTCTTTTTTTATTGAGAAAAAATCCACAAACGTTTTTGCTTATGAAAAACATCATGTTTCAATAAAAAAAAGAAGTTTGGAATGAGAATGTCTTCGTAGTTTCCACTTACAATTAATCAGGAGGTTCTTGCAGCCAGTCCTCTATACTGTGAAGTTGCCCTGCCACTGGACACACTTCATCTTGCCATTCAAGCCAGGGATTTTTTCCAAACATTACATGAAGTATCTTGTACCTTGTGGAGGAGTGTACTTGGCTGTTCTAGGCCAGGACCAGTTTGGGCATATGGTCTTTTATATCTGCTTCTGTTCAGCTGGCAATTCAGGCAACATCTTTTGCATCATTTGGTTGAATCCTTCTTTCTGACCGCTGCTCTTGGGATGTTATGGGGAGAACTATGCTTAGGTTCTGTACAGTCGCCATGACATTTTACCACCCTTGTCTCAAGCCTGATAGGGGAGGTTCGCCCGCCTGTTGCTCTTCAGGTTCGGAGTCTGGGGGTGGTTTTGGATTCGGGCCTCTGTCTGGATTGGCAGGTGGAGGCGGTGGCTAAAGCTGCCTTTCGCCAGCTGTATCTGGTACGGGGGCTTCGACCGTACCTCTCCAGGCCCGATCTGGCCACTCTCGTCCATGCCTTCATCACCTCGAGGCTAGACTACTGTAACGCGCTGTTTGTGGGGCTTCCCTTGTTTCTGGTTCGGAGGCTGCAGCTGGTGCAGAATGCGGTGGCCTGTCTCCTAACGGGGGCGGGGTGACGTGAGCACATAACACCGGTGCTCCACGGTCTGCACTGGCTGCCTATAGCATACCGAGCCAGATTCAAGGTGTTAGTATTGATTTACAAAGCCCTGCATGGTCTGGGCCCCTCATATCTTGGGGACCGCCGCGCCTCAGAGTGATCCCTTCAGTCCACCGGGGGCGCCTTTCTGGAGGTCCCCCGTGTAAGACGGGGGGCCACAATGGAGAGGGCATTCTCGGTGGCCGGGCCGCGGTTATGGAGTTCCCTCCCGGAGGAGGCTCGCCTGGTCCCGGGCCTGTTGGCCTTTTGACGTGTCTGTAAGACCTGGCTGTTCGCCCAGGCCTTCGGAGGGGAGGGTGAGGTGAGGGGTTAATTTTTGTGGGGGGTGTTTTAAATCTGTTTTAACAATGAAATTGTAGATTTTTTTATGTTTAAAAATTGTTTTGTATTATGTTGGAAGCCGCCCCAAGATGCCATAGGCATGGGGGGGCGGCATATAAATATAATGAAATAAATAAATAAATAAATCCTCTCTGGTCCACATATCTAAACCATCTCTCATTTCCCAGGAGGGCAGTGGTGAAGTAGTAGAACTGCAGATTGATCCAGCTGCTCTGATCCTAGTAAACATGTCTGTACCCATGAATATTCCTAACTGATCAGGTTTGTTTCAGGGGGCTAAAGAAAGTACATGAATGACTAACATGTTGTGAGCAATGAGTGCTTGCTTTCTTGGGAAGATATGATGACTGAACGTGCACCTTTTATATTCAAATCTTATTCAAAATTCATTCCATAAGCTAAAAGTACTTGGGTGGCTAAAACTGTGAGGGAGAATAGAGCTTGATTTCGCTGAAACAGAACGAATGAATGAATGAATGTTTTTCATTTTTGCTCTACCAGGGCACATTCAGGGCCACTGTCATAGCGTAACTTCACTGCTTCATCGGTGAAGACTCCCTTCCTTTAACTGGGCTTGGAAACTGGCCTGTCCAGTTAAGTAGGTAGAAGTAATTGTTGAATTCCTCTCTTGTGCCTGGCAGGCAACATTTGCCATGACAGATAGATCTGTTCTGGCTGTCACAACAATTTATTTGTGTGTGTGTGTGTGTGTGTGTGTGTGTGTGTGTGTGTCCTTCAGATTTCCTTCTATCAGAGTTCCACAGTGAAAATGAAACATACCTTATGTCCGCATCAGTCTTCTGCAATTCCTTCAAGGCTTCTATTAGTCTAGCCCTTTCTGGCAACTGAGACAGCCTCTTGTAACTCTTTGTTTCCTTGAAGCTCCAGATGTGCCTCCACTCTTTCAGGATGACTCAAAATGAGATTTTTCTCTGTGCATGTATATTTCAAGCTCACAGAGTTTGTGAAGCTGTGAATCCTGCTCATTTTCACAGTGGCCCATTCTGGCTCATAGCAGATGTGCAATCTGCCTTCAGCCAGATTGGGCAGGGGAAGGAATGGCTCAAATTTCTGGGCTGGTAAAAGTGGTTGAAAAATGCAGGTCATCAGCGGTTGGTATAATATGTCCCTTGAACGTGTATTCACTTCTTGACAGATGTCTCTGAAATTCAGCTGGAGACTATAGCTCTGTTAGCAGTCAAAGACTGGACACTGTTTTTCAAATGACATCAAACTCTTCAGATAATACCATACATCATCCGGCTAAACCAGAAGGAGATCAGAAGTTCGATCCCCGAGCACCATCTCCATTAACCTCTATGTAGTTGTGGGGCACTGAATAAACTAAACATTCCTTTTTCTACACACTACATGTGTTCATTGCTGCTTCTTGGGCTGCTGCTTAGGAATCCATGGCAATCTTAGAAGGAAGCAAAGTCAATCAGATGTTAGGAAACAGCTTTGCCTGCCCCAGGGGATTGAATTGATCTTCTACATGGGATATTTCTTCTGGTCACTCTGAAACCAAGCCACTTCTGTTTTCTCCAAACAACTCTGGATATTGGAGTATTGGAATAATTTTACACCACTCCTCTCTGAGAACAATGGAAGAAATGTGCTGCTGGCTGGGGGCAAGAAAGACGAACTGCTGCATCCCTCCATCTGAGAGGAGTGTATTTATGAAGGTAGCCCCTTTCTTCACTTTCTGCCCTATTGCATTAGCACAAAAAATTGGAAAGAGAAGAACAGAGCCCAGACTAATGCTTTGTGAGTCCAAATGATGAGCCTAAATGCCAAGGAATGTGAAGTTCCAAGTTGACAATTTCAGCTGAGTTTGGGATCTTGGGATCAGAGTGTAGCTCAGGAGTGGGGAACCTTTTCTGTCCTGTGGACCACACTGAATATTAGTATTGTTGGAATTTTATTAGTGGTCAAAAAACCAAAACCAGCTTGTATTCTTAGTAGCAACAGCTTAGTAGTAATCAACACCTAGATAATCTACTTTATTGAGAAGTACATTGTGATAGGAAAGGCCTATCCCTAGGTCTTACTAGCTAGCTACCACCAGCATGGTGGCCGGTCATGTTGAAGGTCAGAGAGAGAAGAGAGGAATGGCGAAAGGTCAGGAAGAAGGAGAAAGTCCAGTAGGAACTTCCTGGGCACATCCCACCTGGGAGGGGGCTTAGAAGCAGAGATCAGGAAAGGTTAAAGTGACACTCACACTAACTCACTATCTCTACTCCCAATGACCCTAGTGGTCATTAGGGTTTGTTGGTGCAAAAGATCGATGCCATCTGGAGCTGTTTTCCAACAAGTATAAGTTCCGAGGGCCACATAGAGGTTGGGGGTGGGGGCAATTAATGGGTTTATTCAAGAACAGGAGGGCCCAGATTGTGGATCTGTCCCCTACCAATGTCTGCATGCTCTCCTCTCTGCTTCCTTATACTGAGCTAAGTTTTTCAGTCCTTGGGGATAAAAGAATGGATCCAGGGGCCAAATCCAGGCACTGGAAAGGGACCACATAAAAACTTGCCGAGGGCTGCATTTGGCCCCTGGGCCCGAGGTTCCCCAGCCTTGGTGTAGCTATTGGAAGATAAAAACAGTCTTCTTGGCATGAAACAGACTTGGGCCCTGTTCCCACCTACCGTGGTTAGTTTGCAGTTTGCTGTATTGATTGGTTGTGCCTCACTAATGCCAGCTACTACTGAGCACAGAGCTGGACTCAGGAAAAGGCAACCTAGACACTAGCCTTGGGCGGCAGTATTGAGGGGGTGGGGCAGGAAATTCCCTGTTTGAAGTCAGCGAGAGCCACTAGCCTCAATAGGTTCAGGATGCAGGGGTTAATGGCACATCCACCCCACTCCACCCTGTTTGAACAGGGCAGGACCCCACCACCACCACACGGAGAGGACATTTCAAAAGAAGGAAGAGATAAGTGGGGTCAGGTAGAAACAAATGCATTTAGAAATGGAGAGGAAACTTATTCAAAGTACCTGGTCTTAGCCCGTTTTCAGACATTGCACTGGGCTCACGGATTTAAATAATCCGACATTAGAAAATTGGTGCGGGTGGCGTTTAGACATGCTGCCACTATTGAAAACCATGGCTTGTGCATTCCTTTGAATCCGCATTGGTAAAACACCAATATCAAGGTTTTGCCAATGCAGATTCAAAGGAATGTGCGAGCTGTGGTTTTCAATGGTGGTGGTGCGTCTAAATACCGCCCACACAGCGTTTCTAATGGTGGATTATTTAAATCTCAAAGCACCCTTAGTGTCAGCCAGCAGGTAATTAGCACCTCTGTGGAGGCAAGCAAGCTGGGTGAGGGTTGGAAGGGAGGCTTCTAAACACTTCTAAAGTGTTCAAAGTGTTTTGTCTTTTTAAGGTAAAATCTAAGGAGACACCAAATAGCTATTTATATTAAGGAGATATGGACAGAGAGTGTGGGAACGTGTAGGTGAGCAAACTTTCTTAATATGTGCCCTGAAATCTGCATGGTGAATTAAAGAAAAACACACAAATCTCTCTTCTTCTCCCCACCCCACAATTAATCTGGCCTTTGGCTGGTTTTTTAAAAAAAAAATTATTTGGCCCCTTTCCAGTTCCCTTCCAGAGAGAAAGGAGGGGAGGGGCTGAGACAGGGGAGAGGATGGTGATGGGGGAGTCAATTTCTTGGCCCTAGACCAATTCCAATCTAGCCCCACCCCTGGGGTGGGGATGGGGGGAGAGTACCTCCTGCCCACTGAGAGGTCTCCCTTGCCTAGCTGCTTCCCAGGCTAATAGCCCTTCCCTTCCGCTCTCCTCCTGACTGACCTCCTTGGACCTGACACTTCCTAGTAACCTCTAGTAAACAGTGTGTTAAGACCGACATAAAAGTAGCACTTGATGACCTAATATTTTGTTGCTTGGGGGAGGTGGGGCATGGCTTGGCGGGCTGGGGGGAAGCAGCCTGAGAAGTGCCTAGGGCAGCAAACATCTCGTGTCTAGTCCTGACTGTGCAGCTGGTTGTGAGGGTGGTGTTGCTGTGGGGTAAGTGCACAGTCACTTCACGGCACCAAACGTCTCCCTTCATGCAGGGCTCAGTGCTGAGCAGTGGGATTTTTAAATGCGCAAGGTGGCCGCTGAGTGGTACTTCCACAGAGCACCCGCTCAGATGGAGTACGTGGGGAATTATTAAAATGGGTGGCTCCCAGGGTAGCCACTGTGGCCCCATGCACCCCCCTGCCATGCACCATAGGGGAGGGGGAAGCATACCAGGCTGAACTTTGCAAGTGACATGTCCCCGGCATGAGCGCTGGGCAGCCCAGGCTTCCCAGTGCTCTTGGTCAGTTGTTGTGACTTGCAAAGGCCGCTTCCCCTGCCCACAGTGCCTTTGAGCAGCAGCTCTGTTTGCTGGCGTGACTGGTTGCCACCATTCATACAGGCAGGGACTCTGTGGCTACCCTGTGCCATGGAGCTATTTGGCTTGTCCGATGTGGAGTGCTCCAGATTTCCCAGCAGTGCTCTGTGCATGGCCATGAGTGGGTGCTCCGTGGCTCATGGGAGTGTGCCTCTGGCCACTCCACCTTCAGATAGGTAGCGGGCTCCGAGGCTCCTGAGTGACCATGTAGGGAACAACTCATCTAGAAACACCCAGTGACTTTGCAGTTCTTCAGCCGTAGCAGTGTCTTTACAAACGGTTGCTCAGTAGTAGCTGGCCTGAGGCACTAACCGTGAAGTTTGCCAGGAGTTCAGCAAACTAGGTTGGCCGGTCCATGGAGACTTGGCCTTCTGTATTCATCCAGAGAAGACTTCCCTCACATGCTATACATGAGGCAAAAAACCCCTATCCAGCACTATCTTTTTATAGCTTTTTCTTATTGAAGTGTGGTATGTAAATCTCCTAGATGGATCTAGAAACCCCTAAATTTTGAGGGATAACTCACCCAGAGATCAAGGGACTATTAGATCCTTACACAAATATCTACTATAGTTTGATGGGGGCAATAGAAAGCACTGGAAGATAATTCTTTTTGTGTGTGTGTTTTATCCAGTTTTATAGAATGTTTCTCAAATCATTTAGTGCCCATGCTGTCATGAGTCCCAATGGACGTGAATAGAACTTGTACTAATGCAAAGGGCTAGCACCATTGCTAACCATCATCAATATGCTGATAACACCCAACTCTACCTCTCATTTTCATCAGACCCAGGCCCAGCGGTCTCGGTGCTCACCCAGTGTCTGGTGGCTGTGGGGAACTGGATGAGGGTAAGCCATCTGAAGTTGAATCACAACAAGATGGAGGTGATGTTGGTGGGTAGGGGTTTGGGTGACCTGGGTGTGATGGAGTCCCCTGTCATTGACAGGGTTCGTCCGCCATTGGTTTCCCAGGTCTGTAGCTTGTGTGTGCTCCTCGATCCACAGCTTCGCCTGGATCTCCAGGTGGCGGCTGTGGCGAGAAATGCTTTCCAGCAATTACATCTTGTCTGGCTGCGGCCTTATGTGTCAAGTTCTGACCCTGCCACCCTCATCCATGCCTTCATTACCTCTAGGCTAGATTATTGCAACGCGTTCTACATGGGGCTGCCTAGGATGACATTCTGGAGACTGCAGCTGGTGCAGAATGTGGTGACCCGCTTGCTTAGGGGAGTGGACTGACGTGAGCACATTACAACAGTGCTCCGAGCACTGCACTGGCTGCCTATAATCTACCAGGCCAGATTCAAGGTGCTGGTATTTACTTATAAAGCCTTATATGGCCTGGTCCTCACTTATCTACGAGACCGCCTCATTCCCCCCCCCCCAGTTTTGGATTGACCCCTACGGTTGTCCGGGGGTTGGTGATTTTGAAGGTACCCCAGATGCGTTGGGTGGCCACTGATGATTGAGCTTTCTCAGTGGTCACCCGTTGGCTGTGGAATGCCCTCCAGATGGGGAACTGAGTGTCATTGTTCTTAGCCTCCTTCCTCCAAGGTTGTAAGACCTGCCTTTTCCACAGGTGCGGTGCACAGCCAAGGGAACCAGAGGCAATGCTCCTCCTGTGCCCTCTGATGCTCCTGTGCCCTCTGATGCCCCTCCTTTGCCCTCTGCCCTGCTACTGTCCCCCCTGCCCACACAGCCTCAATATCAGTCTCTTACCTGCAAGTCAAGAACTCCTATTGGGGCTTCCAGCAGCTACCACTGCTCATTTTCATGAAGGAGGGGGCCCCACGCCGGGAAACTGTGCTGCCAGCAGTTTGGTTTTTTTTGTCAGCTCTCAGCTGTGAGCTGACTGGCTCACAGTGAGCTGAGCTGACTGGCTCTGCTCACTCACTCTTTCCCAGCCAGGCCTCTCCCCAGCCTGGAGGAGGGAGGGATTGGACATTGCATGGAGTCCCATAAGGGACAAACATAACAGGAACGTGTTTAGGCGCCATGGGGAGCTGTCCAAGCGTGTGTAATGGGAAACTGCAGTTTCCCATTACAGCCACCAAGGGGCCGGCTTTCATTGAGCCCTATGGGCTCAATTTTTAAACAGCGCCTGGATGCTGATTGCAAGCACCCAGGTGATTGTGCGGTTGCGCTGCCTCCTAGATAATTGAATTGGGCCAGGCACGCAGTGCTGTTTTTTTTAGAGCATGCATACTCAGTGAGGGCAGGGCTGTTCTGCTCTGCTGAGCTGCATGCGTTGGTAGCAGTGTCATTTTGTGGAGTGTCCTGGGTTTGGCATGGTTCAAGGGGAGAAGTGGGCTGAGAATTAAATTGCAGGGGGGAGGGGGGAATGTGAGACAATGGGGGGAAAGG
>QEPC01000841.1:3442640-3510717 GCA_003113815.1 Sphenodon punctatus | reverse complement strand
CAACCAACCTGATTGTATCCAAGCCAAGCACACGCACCTGAGACTTCGCATCCGCCTGAATGTTTGTTTGTCTTCTCCCCTGTCTCTCCCACTGTCCCCTCTCCCTGTCTCCCTCTCCTTGTCTTTTAGATTGTAAGCCACAGGCAGGGACCACATCTATTTCTATGTTCTGTACAGCGCCAGGCACATGGCTGGTGCTATATAAATGTTTATAATAATAATAATAATTAATATAATTAATAACTTTCGGTGAGAGTATACAAGCTTTTTGTCCACACAGGGCCCTTTCTCAGGCAAAGTCTGAACTATATAAAATATAATATAAAAGCAATCATTAGGAGGGAGTTTATATGTACATACACCTGTCTTGCATTTGTTCAGTTCAATTCATTCTTAATGGGCCAGGCTGTGGAAGAGTGCCCTTATTTACTATAAACATTTCTGACTTCTGATATGCCCAATGAAGCACCCTGTGTGGCCCAAAGGTTTGAATACTCTCAAAATAAAAACCAGTATTGGCCCAATGAAAGGTAGGAAGGTCGCCGCCAGCCTGGCACCTTGTATAAAGGAGTGCACCCGCCTGGGGACAGATGCCCCTGGTATGATGCTGCCATGGACACCAGTGAAGGGTGATGCCAAAGGGTACTCTTTGGCGTTGTCCTTGGGATTCAACAAAATAGAAGGGGATTCTGTTGTTAATGTTTTAAATAGTCTGGGGATTTGGGTTGTGAATGGTTTGCTGTGGGGGTGGGACTAGATAACCCCACAGAAGACCCTTGCAACCTCATGGTTCTATAGAAAAAACAGGTTTAAAAAGGTCCAGGACAATTTATTTATTTATTTTGATTTCTTAGTCACCCCCTCCTACCTATGGCAGCTCAGGGTGGCATACAACATACCAAAAAATCAATAAATAATCAAAAATATAATAAATAAAATAGCACTAAGAGCCCACAAGGTGGGTTCCCCTCCCTAACTCCTCACCCGTCTCCCTTGCCAAAGGCCTGGTGGAACAGCCAGGTCTTACACTGTCTCCAGAAAGACAGAAAGTCCGGGCCCAGACCTCCGTTGGGAGGGAATTCCACAGCCTCCGTGCGGCCACCGAGAACGCCCTCCTCATTGTCATCACCCAAGAAACTCTAGGGACCCTGGGAGGGCACCCCCAGCTGACAGTAGGGACTGGTCCAGAACCCGGGGGGTGAGACAATCCCACAGATAGGTGGAGCCAGGCCGTATAGGGCTCTATAGGTCAAAACCAAAACCTTGAATCAGGCCTGAAAACTATTGGCAGCCAGTGCAGAGATCGGAGCACTGGTGTAATGTGCTCATGGAGAACTGTCCCCATAAGGAGACGGGCCGCCATATTCTTGTCACGCCGCGGCGCGGCGGCGTGTCTCGGCAGCAGCAGGGGACCCGGGCGGCTGTAAGAGGCACTCCTCCCCGAACTCAAAGGAGTCCCCCCCCCCCTCAACTACGTCACAAGTCTCCCCGGCTCCACTGACAAGCATTCACCCGACAAGAGCTCTAGCCCTGCCCTGACACAGCGCACGCTTGGTGGCGGGGCGTGCACAGAGGGGGGCGGAGCTTGGAACTGATTGAGTGGAGCCGCACCTGGAGGATCAGTTGAAGAGATAAAAACGCCGGCGGGGCAACAGTACCCCGCCGGTAATCGTGGAGAGAAGCTGGCCCCTACCTTGTTGCGAAAGCTAAGTTTGCTTCTTGTGGAATTATCTTGTGTCTGAGTTCTGACGGGAATGTCCTTGTTCCCTTCCCACCCTCCCTGCCTCCTTTCTTTATAATTCCTTCTTGTGAGTGCGTGAGTGTGTGTAGCCCCCCCCCCCACACTCACTCCCCCCTTTCCAGTGCCTGTCTTGTTGGTATTGTGTCTCCTTGTGTCATGTCCCCCTTCCCTGAAATACCAGCCTTTGGAGTGTGTGAAGAGCCTTGTATCCCTGACTCTTCCCCCCCACACACCCTGGTTCCCCTTGTTCCTGTCCCTTCATCACCCCTGGCTCCCTTTCCCCTGCTCCCCAGCGTCTCAGGGTGCCCCTATCTTGTATCACTCCTGGTGACCAGGGAGTGCATAGTGATGTGTGGCTGTTCCCCCCTTCCTTATTCCCACTTTCGGTTGGCTCGGTCTCTCTTCCTCAATGATGAAAAGGGTTGCCTTGTAATATACGAAGAAAGCCCACCCAATAACCTGAGGGGATTATTTACCATTGTCTGCACGTTACAAGAGACTCTTGCCTCCGTGGCCCCTTCTTCCCTGTCCCTTCCCCTTCCCTTACAATTCTGTGCAAGCTGCAGTCTATGGATTGTCACCAAGGGTAGCCCCACTTAAAGCACATTGTAGTAGTCCAGTTTTGAGGTGATGAAAGCGTGGATGATGGTGGCTAGGTCAGAGTCTGAGAAGTACGGCTGAAGCTGATGTACTAGATGTAATTGGTGAAATGCACCCCTTGCCACAGCCTCCACCTGGACATCCAGGCGGAACCACGAATCTAACAGCACCGCCAGACCACGAATCCCCTCCCACCAGCATCACCTCTGTCTTTATGGAGGAAATTAAAGAGCAGAGGGAGGGTTGAAGTTCAGGTCATTGCTTATTTTATCATTGTCTCTTCATCCCCAATTATAAGAAAAGGAAATTTTCATGGATGAGATGGTTGCTCCAAAATAATCTCTGTCATCTCACAGTAAGGAGTGAATGCGTCATGGGAAACTGAAAGCTTCTCCCCTCTTGCAAGCCCTTCCTGAAAAGATGCAAATGCTCCACCTTTGGTTAAGGAAAACCAAATTACATAAAAGCTTGGGGGGATATTTAGCGCGAGCTGGTATGTGCTGATATCTGCAGAGATGAAAGACCATCCACCTAAATTAAATGTTTGTTACAACAATGCTGAGCTATTGTGCGTCTTGGGGGAAAGAATGCCAATGAGAAACTTGGAAGTGGAAAAGCAAGATAATCTAAAAATAGCAAATAAGCTTCTTATCAAATTCTGTGGTTCAGTATGGTATATGGTCAACCTCATTAGCATATCTTAATTAGGAATTAGCCTATCGTTTGCAGAACTAATTATAATTCAAGAAACTTGGGGGGTAGAAATAAATTAATTTAAGCTTAAAAAGGCAAACATTGTTTTAAAAATTGCTGGGTATGTGTTTTATCTTGCAAACATAGCATTTATAGAACTCTTCACTCCTTCCTTATGCTCTCTCCCCCTACATTTGATGAGAGTTGCAAATCTTTAACATTACACTTGAGTATAAAAATTACATCCTGTCTCGTACGCACATAATCACACAGTGCATGCATGTACACATAGACTGTTTTTACACAAGCATTAATTCAAATTAAGTGGCTCTTAATGTGGATTAAGTTGATCGTGTGAATACTTTAGTCTGAATTAATGACCCCAGATTCAAAATTTAAAATGCTATCCGGAAACCTAATTTTTGAGATTTGTTTTAATGTAGATTAAGCTCAGTCCAAATTAGTGATTGTGTGAACAGTTAGTCTGGACTAAGTCCCAGGCACTATAGAGTGCTCCCCTCTAGCCATCTGTATTTTTATGGTAGCCTGCAGTTTTTTCACCAGTCTCTGCTTGGCATGCCGAATTTAAAATCCACCACGCTAAGGTGAAGACCCCTCCATTTTGCAAGGTGACTGTTGTATCTGTTGCTGTCACTGTACTCCCAGAAATCAGAGTGGAAGAGGATGCTGAATCTGGTTGCGCTGCTCCATGGGATTTCAGTCTTCCTTGTGACTCCTAATCCAGATTAACATGTTCACACTGCAAATTAGTATTAATTCTTATTCCTGATTAAAAATGGTCATGTAAACAGTTACTCCTGAATAATAAACTTGAATTGATGGCTCTGGATTAAAAGCTAATTTAGATTAAGGCCCTTTTCACATGGGCAGGAGCAAGAAGGGGATTGGGGGGGGGGACACAAGGGCAGTGGGTGTACTGCAATTCATACGGAATGGGTAGTCACAGGAGGTTCAGGGAGGGTCACGAATGGGCAGAGGCCAGCACCCCCATGCCCCCAACACCCAATGAACATGCTCAGCATTCACACGGGCAGGTACACCACTGGTAGGAGCCAGGAACACGCCCCATAACATGACATTGCAAGGTGGCCGACCAAGGGCAAACAAAGCCAGAGCATACATCACAGCCTGTACTTAAACAGACACAGGGAGGGCAGGGGAAGAGGGAGAGGGAAGACAGAGCAAAGAAGCGGGGCCAACCCACCAGACAGGCTGGCGCCTCAAAGCTAAAAAACGTGCCTGGGTCCAGCAAAAAGGGAAAGGGAGCAGGTGGTGGAAAGGAAGGCAGTCAGCCCGGGAAAGGCATTCAGAAACAAAACCTGATGCATGCAACCAGCACAGGGGAGGCACAGCCCCGCCCTCGGGAAGAATGAAGCTCCCCACCCCATGGCCGGACAACAGCCACAGCTGGGAATGCAAGGTGCTAACACGCCCTACAAAGGCCATGTAGGCACCACTATAGGTAACCACCACAACCGATGCGGCCACTCAAAGGGAATGGGGGCCCCCGACAAGGAACACTGGCCCAAATAGCGATTAACGGTCCCACAGGAAGAGGCCCCCGGTATGGCATCCAAAAAACCAAAACCCCACTGCAATGACAGGAGGCTCCCAGCGTGACAGGGAATCCCAGGTCATAGCAGAAAGCCCCACCACAGTAGGGCACCAATCCCCCCAGGAATAAGAAGAGAGACAGAGGGCTAGTGTAAAAATAAACTGTATTCTAAAACCATAACATATAAAACAGGAACAGAATAAACATCAAAGCACAGAAACAGCAACAAGGGAACAGCAACAGCGGGGCAGAATGGGGCTCCCCGCTGTGGTGCTGTGGATGTCAGGCACGACTCCAGTGGGTGGACTGGGTTCGGGAGAGGGCATTGAGCTGGTGCCTGACATCCAGGATGACTGGCAGTACCTCCCCCTGTTCTTGGGTGTGCTCCTCCCATTAGCTCCTGCACTGAGGAACAGAGAAAAGGTACTGAACAGAAGTGTCCTCCGCGACAGAGCCTGAGCAAGCCATCAGGTATGCTCCACTAAGACAGCAAAGGGTCGGGAGGGGTTACTCACAGATCTCCTGGTACTCCTGGGTGCCGGCAAGTAACCCCGCTGCTACTGACTGGAGGTCCTCAACTTTGCAGGCCATTAATTGCAAGACCTCCATCAAGGGGATCTGTTGAAGGAATGGATCAGGCCATGAAGCACAAGCGCACCCATGGCCAGCCTCTGGGCGGAGGGTGACCGCCCCACCAACCCCAAGGCAAATGGAACCCATTGGGTATGCATCACACCTGGGAGCAGGCATGGGCAAAATGCTAACGGACACAGTGATACCCACTGGCAACTCACAGCTCTGCCTTGATCTCCAGGTGGAGGTTATGGCGAAGGGAGCATTTCGCCAATTACATCTTGTACGACGGCTGCAGCCGTATGTTTCAGACTCGGATCTGGCCACCATCATCCATGCCTTTATCACCTCTATACTAGACAACTGTAACGCACTCTACGTGGGACTGCCCTTGGGGATGGTCCGGAGGTTGCAGCTGGTGCAGAATGCGGTGGCCCGTCTCTTAACAGGGATGGGTCACCACGAGCACATTACACCGGTGCTCCGTTCTCTGCACTGGCTGCCTATTATCTTCCGGGCCAAATTCAAGATGCTGGTAATGACCTACAAAGCCCTAAACAGCCTGGGCCGGGCTTACCTGTGGAACTGCCCCAGGTCCCGTCCTGGATTGCATTGCGGCCCCTGCGGTCGGCCGGGGCACCCAACTCTAAGTCCCCTGGGTTGCCCGGGTGGCGATGATGGGGAGGGCGTTCTTGGTGGCTGCTCCTAGGCTGTGAAACTCCCTACTGACGGAGGCCTGCCTGGCCCCAGACCTCCCCTCTTTCTGTAGACAGTGTAAGACCTGGCTGTTCCGCCGGGCCTTTGGAGAGGGAGACGGGTAGGGTGGGGTGGGTTGGAGAGGGGAATTCTGCCCTTTTAGTTCTTTTTATCCTTTTAAATGTTTTTAATTATATTTTATATATGTTTTATTGATGTCTGTAAGCTGCCCCTCCTGCTCTGTAAGCAGGAGGGGGCAGGGTATAAAACTAGTAAAAGAAATATAAATAAAGAGTCGGGAGGATGCTTGGAGAGTCCCCAAGCACCATGCACAGTGTTGCAAACCACACGCAGGCAGCACACTGAGCGCAGAAACAAGGCCCGGGGGAGGGCACCAGGTGACAATCAGGACAGCTCCAGGGAAATGGCAATGAAAGTCTGGCAGCTGCAGGCCTGTACAATAGGCAGGACAGGCATACAGCGAGCAGTCCTAAACACCACCGGAGGGATCCCTAGGAAGGTCCCCCGGGACAGCCTCCACCCCTTCCTAGGCAAACATGCCGTGACCATATCCATGGGCACGCATGTGTCCATTCACCATGTAGCGTGGGGTGGGAGACTGGCATGTGCCACGGCCCTGCCACCCCCAGGTGAATGGGGGGAACCCCCGGATCACACTGCCATATAGAGGGCTTTATGTGTGCCAAATTTCAGAATGAATGGTTAAAGGAATCCAATTTTATAAGCAGTTGAAATGTGTTATTTTACAAAATTCTGTGTAGACTTTCCTGGCTGTCATGTCTTTATCTCCCATCCAATCTGGATGAAACTGTGAAATATTATACCCCCTCCCCAAGGGTACTACCCCTGACAAATCTCAGAAGGATTGGATGAAGGGTTCTGATGTTACAAGTGATTTACTTTTAAATGCATTTCTGGCTGTAATGTCTTTGTATTCTATCCAGTTTACATGAAATTTGGTAGATTGTATCTTGGATCTGTAGAAGCATCTCTTGCAAATATCAGAAAGCTCTGATAATGGGTCCCAAAGTTATATGCCTGCACAGCATCTGGAGAGTATGTGCCTATGCCAGGGATTCTCTAACGTTTGTCACTGTGGTACAAAATGTATTTGTGATGCCAATTGGCCAGTAGAAACGTCATTCATATATAATTTTGTGCTGTGACCACCACAACCCCTCTCCCACACTTGTTACTGGGATATTGGAAGCATCTGCTTAGGAAAGAACCAATAAGGGGGTCTCTTATGTCCTCTGTCACAGTGCTGCAGGATATGATTGTGATATTGGCCAGCCTGGATGTGTGAACCATGTCTCCCGATTGGTGGGCCGCTTCCCCTTGCCCTCTGCCTTGCTGTCTGAAGTCCCAGTTATGTTCCTTCTATGCCCGCCTCAGAGCCACTCAGGACTGATCCAGGAAAGCTGGAAGCATGCAGTAAGAGAGGCAATCACATCTCTGTCCCAGCTAGGGTGTCTTTGAAATGTCAAGCCAATTGGCCAGAGGATATATCTGTCATCTCTGCTGTTTGGCACAGGCTTCAGTCTGTGTGGGCACCCCAGGTGCATGGGGGTGTCTGTCAACTTTCAGAGAATGCCCCAGGAGGGGACAGGAGGATGTTGGGCAGTACCCCAGGTGCATGGGGGTTGGATTTATGAAGCTAGATGAACTCTTGCAGTGAGCTCTAGCACGCACGCACGCACACACACACACACACACACACACGCACACGCACACAGAGCCTGCCAGTAAAGTCAGAACTAATCACAGATGAGGAACAGGCCCAAAGAACAGCAGCTTATATCTACCCTCTATGCCCGCCTTGAAGCCACCACTGATTGGTCCTCCTGGAAAGGTGGAAGCATGAGGTAATTGGACAGTGAATGTGTCTGTCAGTCTGTTGGGCTGCTCACCATTCCTTCTACAGCCCTCTCCCCCCTGCCATGCCTGTCTCTAAATGGCACTGCATGTGCTATTTACCTGAATAACAAAAGTCTTCAAGTGGGAAATGTCAATTACTTATGTGATTTGGACCCTTTGTCAAATCTTTCTACAATTTGGCAGAGATGATCCTGAAGGTTTGAGATACAGTCTTGCCAAATTTAGTGTAAAATTTATCAAATCAAAAACAGTACAGCCAGAAATACATGTAAAAGTAAATCACTTGAAACATAAGCAGCCTTTATCTAATTCTTCTGGAATTTAGCAGAAATAGTAATCATGGCAAGAGGTATAATCTTGCCAAGTTTCATCCAAATCAGATGGGAGACAAAGACATTACAGCCAGGAATGTGTATGAAGAGTTTTGTAAATTAACAAATTACAGCCACTTATAAAATCAGATTCCATTATCCAACCTTACTGAATATCAGCACACAGAATGCCCTCCATTGGGGGTACAATCCTGCCACATTTCATCAAAATCAGATGAAAAATAAAAAAAGATCACAACCAAAAATGTGTTTTCAGATTTTTCCCCATTATTACATTCTTTCATTTTTGTTATTCAACAATAAAAAAATTCCCTCTTTCATTTTTGTTATTATAATAACAAAAATAAAATGCACACCCCTAGTGTGCAGCTGGTGTTACAGCTGGGGCCCTCCCGGGGGATGTGGTGGTGGCCTCAGAGCTGGTGCTCACCTGTGTGGGGAAGATCTCACTGTGAGCATGTGGGACTGGCTGTGCTTTGCTGGCATCTGTCTCACCCTTTGCAGCTGCTGTCTGGTGCAGTGCTGGGTGTCCTTCCCTGGGATTGTGCTGACCTACCTAACTGCTGTCGGGATGCAGGGTGCCACTGGCAGGCCGTGGGCAATTGCAGAGTGGGGCAGGGGGGGGGGGCATGCCGGTGCTGGTGCTTTGGACTTCAGTGCTGGTACTCACCTGTGATGGGGTTTGATACCTGTCAGCTGTACAGTACCCTTTCCCACAGCTCCTTTTGCTGCCCTGCACCACCCCGCTTGGGCATCTCGGGGGGAGGGGGGCTGTGGAAGCACACCCCCGCCCCTTGTTGGGTGCTGTCTTCTCCCATGTGGGACCCTGGTCTCTTCTCCTTGCTGGCCCCTTGCCCTGTGCCTTCTCCCATATCACCGGTTCCGGGCACCTGTACCTCCACTGCCTGGGAGCCGGCCGCTTACCTGTCTGCCTGCATCTTCTTGCACGGCACCACCTCTGGTCATCCTGGTTGCTTTTTTCGGGGACATGGTGGGGTCCAGCGCACGTGTCCACCCGGGCATGTCCTTTTAGGGCTTCTGGGTGGGCTGTGGCTGTATCGGATGGAGGGGTGTGTCTTTTTGTGGGCGGCCGCTGGGCCACTCTCTCCCTCGTCTGCCCTTTTCTCCATGGTGTTGGCAGACTTTCCCCCTGTGTTGATATGCTGACCTGCTCACACGGGCAGGTGGGTGTTGTAACACCCACCTCCACCCACGGAGCTTTCCAAGAGCTCTGTGAGTGTTGCTGGGTGGGGGTGGATGGGTTGTGCGAGCGTGTGCCCACTCACCGGTCAGTTCACACGGGCGCTCACTCACGTGTTCAATGGGTATTTCTGTGTGGGCACGTCTCATGTGAAAAGGGTCTAACTGATCGTGTACAAGTAGCCACAGCCTTTCTCATGCATTTATAGCACACCTTTTCATTGGAATAACCACATGGTATACACACACACACACATACTGAGAGTTACACAAACACACATTTACTGCTTATAAACATCTTTACCCAAAGAACCTCTTCATTTCAAAATCCAGGTCAGTCTACCAATGCTTTGACATGTAGGACTGAGCTTAAAAGCTGAAAATATATTTTGTCCCTTGTTTCCCACTCACATACTCTTTTTGAAATAGCATTAAATGACTCATTTGAACACCATCAAAAAGGTCAGTGTACTACTTGAGACTTATCTTGAGTTCATAAGCTGAGCTTATGTTGCTTATACTACTGCATAGGAACAAATTTCACACTATATTTATGCTCTGTGCGTAGCTGGCTCTCTATATTATTACATACATAAAGTAAGTTTAAAGTTACTAACATTGAAAATTTAGGCTGTGATCCACAAGGCATTTACTCTCCCATGTTACTCCAGAGTAAGTGGCTTGTGATCATGACACTAGGCATTTGAAAATGAGGAAATGTGTGTCACACAATGGTTCCCAAACTATGGTTTAGGATCCTGAGCGAGGCCTCACCAGCTGTGGAGGGAAACACAATCCCCACTGAGATTTGATATACTCTCCATCTTCGTTGCTGTCAGGGGGAATTATGTGGAATTATATTTAAATTGCAAAATAGGGTCAGTTAGGCAAAAAAATTAGGAACCCTTGAATTAGAATCAAGGACACTAATGCAACCTTAATTCAGTCCTTTTCGACATGACCATACTATTTTTCCCACAGAGCTACTGTTTCATTAGTTCAAGAGGGAGGGCTAACCCCTGTAGAATCCCTGCCTCATTCAATGCAGAAATTGGACAGAATATTTTAGGCAAGGAGGGGGGTGAAGGAGGTAGGGGGAAATATTTTAAAGTATTGGAGTGGGATCCAGGAGAAAACTAGGTCCATTCTGACTTAAACACGCCATTTAGATCAATTTCCCCCCCTCAGAAATGGTCACCAATTTTGTGTTCTTTATTACTAGGCAGCCACTGCTTGTGGCAGAGTCAGAACACAGGTTTGCAAATTTGGGCTTTAATCTCTCTCTCTGTTTCAGTTTTCCACCTGCAAAATAGTGATAACAATACCTTGGCCTCCCAGTGGGGTTGTCGAGCTAACTCCATTATTGTGGAGGAAGTACTTGCTGCAGACAATGATAATAAGCATCAGAAAAAAGCCCAGGAGAAAAATCAACATTCTGTGCTCACAGCAGGATGGGGACGATGTGCTTTAGGAAGGTCTGGAGCCACACCCTGAATTATGAGAACAAAAATAAATATTTCTTGAGTATTTTCTATCCCACGCGTGTTAGATGACTCTGCAAGCAAGGACCCTGGTACCCATCAGAAGAAGGTTTAGAGTCAGGCATAGGTGGAGTTTAACTGCAGCTTAACACCTCAGTTCACCCTGTCAGCATAGACCAAACTGCCTTCAGCAGCGCTGGAGCCATAGGATGCTCTAGTGTCAGCCCCCCTCCACTCCACCCTCCCAGAGTAAAACTCAAACTATGCCCATGCATTCAGGTTTCATTTTTATCTGTCCTGCCAACATCTCGTGGAAAAGAGAAAACAGAGCTTCAGGCCACGTTTTTCAAAAGTGACTTGGTATTATTTAGGATGCTTCAATTTTTGTGTGCCCAGACAGAGACATTAGAAAAGGCCTGGTTTCCTTATGGTTTTCCAGCTCAGAGGCTGAAATCTGAAGCAGCCATTGCTGGTAACATTGGCAATTCGCTTTGCTCCCTTTCTCTAACCAGCAAGGTAGGTTAGTTTGGGCTTTGTAAACCATCAATAGTCATGAATATTCAAAACCAGGCATGGTTTATATCCAGAATCCATTTCACAGGAACCATTAAAACATATGGAGTTTGGATAAAAGCCTTTGATTCTGGCTATTTGCACTGATTTAAATTTTAAGGCTATGGACATCTGTATCAATCCACTTCTGGCAGAGCTGGAAATAACATGTAGGTCTTCATGTGGCAGACCAGTCTCTTCCACTCTGCAAATATGCCAATACTATGTGTTTGGCTAGGCTGTCTGCCAAACAGGACTGTGTCTACTGTCTATATACTCAACTTTCCAAAGTATTCTGGTCTCTCAGACAAATGAGCTCTAAATGCAAAGCATCATTAGTTAACATATAGCACCCAAGAATCCCAATTCTCAGAACCCTGCAAACATGAGACCACACTTCCCTACAAGACTGAGGAATGGAAATCAAGAATCCTGGTTCCTGCCTTTATACTGTTATCAAAAAGGCATCTCTACTTCTAGTGACTTGTACACATGTAGGATAACAGCCTACTACTGCTACCAGATAAGAGAGTTACCTTATTAGCTCTGGAGGTAGGAGTCTCTGTGGTACTTCTGAAGGTTGCTAGTGAATGCTTTGTATCAGAGTTGTCATTGTCTTTCATTCTGCTTGGAATTTTAATTCCCATGGCTGTTAAATGCTGCAAACAATTGTCAACCTTTTAAAAGGAAAGTGCAGAATTGCAATTTACACTTATATAAAAACACCCACTCTTCTTCCAGTTTCTGAACCTCAGAAAGAGGTTATAGAGTATCAAAAGTTTCCATTGGCAACTGCAGCTGAATAGCATGCTACCAAATCAACGACTGACATGAAATGCCTTTCTGTATGCAAAGCTCTGTCTTCAGCCCTCAAGGGACACTAAAAATACACTTTGTACTTTATTTTCCTTTTGTTTAATACCCAATGGCTTGCGAAGGCATGATGAATACTTGAAAAAAGCCTTTTTATTTTAAATTACACCATCACATGCTATCTTTTCCCTAGGATGCCTGCTTTGCTGTTAATGCTGTGCATTTATTGCAATAACAGCACATCTTTCAGGGGGCACCGCACATGGGGGAAATGACTCCTCTGAATTTTTGGGCTCTTCGCTGAATATTCTGGAAGGCTCCACAAAGCATTTGGTTACTTAAATGCTTGAGTCACTAGGATAGTTGTCAAAAATTGTGAGTGCCCACAGCACTGCTTGGCTTCAAAGAATGCTTGTTGCTAATGTCATCCAGGCTGATGATTTAGGTACAGTACCTCAGTATGATTGCAGGATACAGACTTCTGTCATCAGTGGTTTTCATGTTAGAAGGGTGAGAGAGAAAGGGTCATGCTTGCTTGAGCAAAAGGAGTAGGGATGGTCTGTTCAGAAAAGATGAGCATCAGCCACACAATCAATGGGAGTGGGGGTGAGGACAATATAAATGGATGCTCCTTTTCTCCCACGTGATTTCCTGCAGTGGTGGTGAGACGTGGTGAGCATCCATTTATTATACAGCTCATCTTAAGAGTTTTGGACAGGAACAGCTGTCTGCGCAAGCAGAAAAGGTGCTGCTAAGAGCTCTTTGAGAGTTCTGCTGGGAATATGCTGCACATAGTACATTTCTCCCCCATGAGGTAGTCATGCCAGGGACGTCTGGAGCATCAGCCACATAGGGTGTTTTCAGACAAGACACTATTCACCCACTGTCCACCCCCACCCCCCACTATACATGTTGCAGGGCACACGTAGGGCAATGCTGCAGCCCTGCAACCTGGGCCCTTTCCACACAGGCCGCGGGGGTCGGTGTGCACCGCAGTCTGTGTGCACTGGGTGGGCGGAAAGTTCTGATGGGCGCACACCGCCAGTGCCTCAGTGTGGGGGTGATGGGTAGCAGTGGGGGGAGGTCGGTGTCCGTCCGTCAGAACTTCCCGCCCACCCAGCGCACACAGACTGCAGCACACACCGACCCCCGCAGCCTGTGTGGAAAGGGCCCATGTTGCAGGGCTGCAGCGTTGCCCTACGGGTGCCCTGCAACATGTATAGTGGGTGGCGGTGGGTGAGTAGTGGGTAGAGTGTCTTGTCTGAAAACGCCTATGGACTTCACTGTGAATCCAAGTCAGGGCTCCACAAAGGGTTTGTGTAATACTGGATATGATGACATTCAGGGTATAGAACTCTGATTTCTGCAATAATATGCAGACAAGAACTCACTGGCTTCAAACAGTCTTAGGCACAGCCTTAATTTGCTGCTGTAGAAGCTGTTTGGCACATTCTTGATAGTCTTGCCCTGACCTCTAGTGGCACTGTATAAAACAGCAGTATGGATGCCAGCCTTGATGGAAGTGAGATGGCAGAGCTCCCTACTAGGCTGTCTAATGCATCCTTGCCCCTTCCAATTCAGCAGAGGTCTGTGTAGCAAACTCACAGTGTCTTTCTGGGGTCCTCCCCCCCGCCCGTAATCTAGTAAATAGTCATTTCCTGTAGCTGTTGCTCTTCAGGAGTTAATTAACTCCCAGCTTCATGTTATCAGATAAGAGCAGTCACCCAATTGGTGTATGGTAATTTTCACTGGGGTGTAAAGTACCATGGGGGGCAGGGAGGAGAGGGACTGTTATAGTATGCGGTAGTTTACTCCTGGACAACACTTTCCACTCATACCAGTTTTTGTGTGTCCACTCCTTTGCCACATAATATGTCATTGGGATTAATTAGGGGTAGTCAGATGGATCATTTTAGGGTATTTTCAGATGTGACAGGACCAATTGGCCCTGTCACGGAATCACTCCTTTGATTCCCCACCGGGGCCACGGTGTAACGGGTCAACAGATGCGGTGGTTGATCCTGGCGGGGAATCCGGGGGGGGGGGCAGGGCTGCATGGTGCAATGTGTGGCCGCACAGCCCGGCCCCCCATGCTGCCCCGCTCGCCCTCCCGCCCTCCAGGAGACGGGCGGGTGCTGTGGCCAATGCGGCCGCAGCGCCCACCCGCATTGTCCACGACCCGGAATCCCGCCGCAGATTCCGGGCTGTGGTCTGGGGACAGACGTTATGGTCCCCTTCATCACGGGGGGGAATCACATTCACCACGCAAACAACGCCGGTCTCGCCGGGACCACCGTTCGCGTGGTGAATGTGATTTCCCCCCCGTGATTCACGGGGGTGAACATCTGGGGGGGAGCTTCTGTTCCCCCCAACAGACGTTCCGTGATCGCGATCACCATGTGAGGATTCACTGTGGTTGACCGTGATCACGTAACGTCTGAAAATACCCTTAGCCTGTGGATAAATTGCACAAGAGTAGGCTTATTGGGGTTATTTACCCCCTGGATAAACTTGCTGTGTTTGTGTGAAGCATTCCAGCTATATAAAAAATCATCTTTTCCTTTGGTTCTTTACCTCCTTGCTCTTTTATGCTGTTTAAGCCTTTAAAGTGCCGCGACTTTGAGTCCCATCCTGAGATATGCTGAGTGGCACAAAGGGCAGCTAAACACCCAGCCAGGAGTAGGCCAGAAGCTGCTAGCCGACTAGGGTAGAGGCCTATAAAATCTGAGCCTAACACTCAGAATAGGGTAGCCATACCTCCCCTTTAAAACAGGATGCTTATGAAAAATACATGTTGCAGGGCTGCACTGGAACCAGTGCAGCCCTGCAACATGTATTTTTCATAAGTGTCCTCTTTTAAAGGGGAGGTATGGCCACCCTAACTCAGAAGGATACACCTGCAGAGAGGTGCAGAGCAATAAGGTGGGGACCGAGGATGGGGTAGATACACTGGATCCTGCTTAATGGCTGGGGGTTATATTACAGTACCCTTGGGGTTTCATCCAGTCCTAAGATTTTATGACTGACCTTCCTCTCTCCTGGATAGTGTGAGTCATCCTGAAAAGCCTGCCAAGGTGATCATGGGTGAGACAGGGAGACAGCTGCTGGCTACCACCGTCCAAGCCAATCACAGTACAACGAGCAGGGAGGCAGTCAGTTTCCCAAGCAAAATAGAAATGACAAGGTGTATTTAGATGCCCATGTACTTTGGGTGCACCGTTCAACATAGAATTTGTCATACTGCATCAGATCACTAGCAGAGCGAGTCCAGTATCATGTTTCTGATGGTGGCTGGTGTCAGATGCTTAAGAGGAAACTCAGAATGAAGCCCACATAATACACCTTGCGGCATTGTAAATAACGAGTGGGAGTCTCATTCTTTCCTGATCTCTCAGGCAATCAGTTCACACTCTGATTGCTTGTATTATCTTAGCTGGCATGGCTACAAATGTGAGCTCTGATAAAGATTGGGCAGCCTTTTAAAAATCTAGGCAGCTACAGAGCCTGCGTCTGTGGCCCCTGTGAGACTGAATCCCCTAACTTTATTTACGGCTTTTGCCAAAACAACCTAGCTTGGGTGCATTCTCAGTCGGTACTTCGCACTCTGCACTGGCTGCCTGTTGTCTTCCAGGCCAGAATCAAGGTGCTGGTTTTAACCGTTAAAGCCCTACATGGTCTGGGTCTCGATTATCTGAGAAATCCCCTCACCCCCTGGACGGCCCCTGCGATTGTCCGGGAACACTCTCCTGGAGGTCCCACAGTATCAGCAGGTCTGTACTGACAGGAGGGTGTTCTTGGCAGCCGCACCGTCACTATGGAATGTCCTCCCGGTGGAGGTTCGCCTCAGCCTGGATCTCCTGGCTTTCAGACATAATTGTAAGACCTGGCTCTTCCGCCAAGCGTTTCTGCGGGGGGAGGAGGGAATCGGGTTAGGGTGGGTTAAATGTTTGTCATAGGCCAGTGTTGTTTTAGTTTAATATTTATAGTATGATTTTTTTTAAAAAATATTGTATTTTATATTTGTATTCATTTTTATGTTGTGAGTCGCTCTGGGTCGCCAGAGGCGAGAGGAGCAGGAGATCAAGTTTAAATAAATAAATAAATAAATAATTCTCTCCACTTCTAACTTTCCTCCCTCACTGGTTCTGTTCCTTCCCCACCTGCCCCCAATGTATCAGTCCACCGGCATTCTTCCCAGGAAGAATCTGCCCCTTTTTCTTTCTGCACTTATCTCTGATCATTTCCGTTGCCTCCCTCTGCACCTTTCCTATTCCTGCTCGTTTTCTGGTGACCAAGAACTCCACTATATTATTAAAGGTGGAGGCAGACTCTGCTTTTATATTTTGTTACAACAGTATTTTCTGTAATATTCCCACTCCCCTCCTTACAACAATCTGGCAGTGCCACTACAAACACTGAGGAGACAGCTTCATCAAGCTGGCATCAGTGGTCCCTGCATCTTTGTCCTTGAAAGTTTACAAATAATTCAGAGCCCAGTCGTATGTACATGCAGTTTAGACTTTTCTTTCCAGAATGAATTGCCAGGCACTCATCTAAGATGAATGCCATCTGTGTCCTGTTACTGGAACTCATTTTTAGGCCTCATTTCCTAGGCCACCTTGTATATCTCCCTAGTGTTAACTAATGAAAGATATTGCTGTCCTCAATTATTATTGTTATTAGTAGTATTAGTATTAGTAGTATTAGTATATAGTGAAAGCAGTGTACCTGACTGTACAATCAATAGTAATAGACAGGTGCGTACCCCAGGGGGCTTACAATATAAAAGAGACAGGGAGGGAGCCAGTGTAGGACGGAGAGGAGGGGCGGAATGTGGTCAAAGCGACGGGCAAGGTGAATGACTTTGGCAGCAGACCATTGAATGGAGATGAGGGGAGTGAGATCAGAGCAGAGGAGACCAGTAAAGAGGAAGTTACAGTAGTCAAGGTGAAAGATGACTAGAGTGTGGACTAGGGTTTTTGTGATGGAAACAGTAAGGCCCAGCCGATATATTATATATAGCAAAGTGACAGGATTTAGCAACAGCCTGAATCTGAGGCAAAAAGGAGAAAGGTTGCCAACTCACTGGTCTGGTTCATGTAATTTTATTATATACAAATGCTGGAAAACATTGGTCCTTGTATCAATTCCTGAAAACTCTCCCACATCGTTTTATTAAGCCCTTCCATCCTGAGACTGCTGTCTAATTCTTCCTTTCCCTTGCTGTCTCTGAAGGTCTTTAATGTAGTATAGGGCTTTACCTCAGGCCTCACATTTCCTTTACTGGCTTGGCTTCTTGTGAAAATCTTTCCCAGAAGAACCTCCCATGAACAACATTCAGTCTGGGTGATATACTGCAATTTAACATTGCAGAGAGACCCTTGCTGTTGCCTTCCTTACAGTCTTAGAATGCTGTCTGGAAATGAATCTCATAAATTCCAGATTCTTTTTGACTTTGGGGAGTTTCTCTTAGTGGATGCCATTGGGATAAGAACATAAGAAATGCCATACTGGCTTAGACCAGTGGTCCGTTGAGCCCAGCATCCTGTAGCTAACACAGTGGCCATCTTTGGTCACTACAGAAAAGTGCGCAAGTCATAATGGAGTGACCCATTCCATGCCTTTAATCCTTTTTCTTGCCGTTCTCTGCGCCATTGTATAAAGTAGGATACAGTATGGAAATGCCTCAGGAACCTCTCCAAGGCCCGTCAAAAACCCAGCATGTGTGGTTACTCCCCTCTGCAAGCTCACTCCCCTCATCCTGATGAGCTGTTTTTACTAGTGCATAATGGGCAAGTTGAAGACACACCCTGAGAAAAGGTGTTAACAGATGAGACGTTGCCCCCATTGGCCCAGGATTCACTGGCCCGTCTGTCAGGTGGCTGCTAGATGTTTGCCATGGGGCCATCCCACGCAATGTGAAGCCTGCTGGAGCCACTGCCCATCTGTTTGGGCAGGCCACAATGCACCCACATGGCCACCCCTGTGTCTTAGGGGGTGCGATGCTTCCAGGCATGTTCCACACCATGGAGTCACGGCAACGGTCTAGAGAGTCACTAGAGAGACTGCAACTCCATGTGGGTGGGTGGTGCATGGTGGACTGCGGTGGGGATGGAATGCTAGCCCATCAGTAGGGGGCCTCCACAGGGCAACCCCGCACTCTTGTCAGCTCCCATTTCATCATGTGTTAACACCACCTAAACTAAATGTCTCTTGAAAGGATTGATCTCAAGTCTTTTTTTTTTTTTCTTGTGAGGTGCAGGCTGGTATGATTAAGCTCCATGGCAACACTTTCTAGCAAGCTGACTTTCTATGGCTCCTATGTTACAAGTCAATGTGTGGTGAGGATGTTTTGTGTCTCACAGGATCAGATTTCAGGTTTGCTGATGCCAAGAAACCTCAGAGACCGTTGAGTTCCTATCTGACATTGAAGACATGTCTGTGGATTATTATATCCTTGAAGTTACACATGGAATGGGCCCTAGTCACTCAGTCACTGTTCCTCAAGGAAAAAAACTGGGATCTATTTTGTCCTTGTTGTTGATGTTAGCCCCACCCCACCAAGGACCAGATTACAGCACAGGTTCTATAGGTTTGTCTTTAGGGCTCTAGATCCCAGATGCAGGTGATTACAGCAGGACCTCAGCTTAAATTCTCCAGGATGTAGAAAAAAGGCTTGAAAATGGAAACAGACCATGTAACTAATTAAAGGAGCCTGTCTGAGACTGCGCAGGTGGCCCCACCACTTAAAGCTCCACCACGGAGCTTGCTGCACAGCGAGGCAGAAGGGGCCCTGGCTAAGGGCAGCCACTCCTGGGCAGCCTTACACTATATCAGGTAAAGCTGCTATGTAACATGTGCGTAGCAGCCAGCAGCTTGCCCTGCCACATGGCAGTGGGGGGGACATCTGGTGGCAGCTAGTCACACAATGCACTACATCTTGTGGCCCAGCTGCCCAGACTGGGTTAAGCTACCCAAGTCATGATAGCCTTCCAGGGTGTCTCGTGTGGTTGCACCCTTTGTTTTGCTGAACTTGGGCATGTTTGGGGGGCAGGACCTGTGGGTCTCAGTAGTTTAGCTTGCCCATGGCTGCTCTAGGTTAACAAGCCATGTGGCACCATTGCAGGCATGAAAGTAACATCAAGAACCCCCAACCCTGTGTGTGGATTCTCTGACTCAAAGAAAATAAACTCAAGCAAAAATCTGTATAATAAAGGGAATTGGATTGTATTCTTATATCCCTAGAGTTAGACACATTTGTATCAAAATATTTACAATGACTGCATATGAAATAAACTTACTCTGTTAAAGAAACAGCAAGGTACAGTACAAGAACATAGCCACCAAATGAACAACATTGTCTACATGTAAAAAGAATGTAACAGAGAAAGAAGGAGAGAGGGAATACTGCTCATACTAAACCTGCAGCCCTGGGTTTCATGCTGTCCCCATTGCAGTTGTGGGGACAACCAGAGTTAGCATCAGTTTTGCCATTTATTAATCTCACATAGGGGACAAATTCTGACTCCACTGAAATCAACTACAAAACTCCCACTGACTTCAGCTGAGGGAAGACTGCCCCCTTACTGCTTGCACTGACCCACATGGCAGGAATATGTGAACTAGAAATCCTGATGCAGACCATGACCGTACCTCTGCCGCTGTGGTGTAATAATGCTTTGCATTTCCATCAAGCTTTTTCCTGAGTGGTTCTCATTTTACAAACATTAATTAATTATGGCTCTTTACTCCCCTGGGAGATGTGTCCCTGAAAGCACTTTTCAGATGGAAAAAATCAGGCACAAGGAAGTTAATAGACTTGCCCAATATTACACAGCTAGGGACAGACCCCAGGAATCCTGACTCTCTGCTGGCACCACTAGATAACATTGCCTCTGGCATCATAAGGGCCTGTGATTAAAAGCCTCATTCTGAACAAAAATGGATTACCTATGGCTAGCTATAAAATCTAAATCTGTGCTGGAAGGTGAGATCCCATGAGCCTCAGCAATCTGACTGCACCCCCCCCCCCTTCATGTCTCTTTGATTAAATGATTATAGAACACATGTATCAGAGCCCTGGCTGCTTAGTGACTTTATGGGAACACTCAGAGATCTTCACAGAGCTGCTGTACAGCAAAGGACAGTGCCTGCACTGATACACAGCAAAGACAGAGCTTGCACTGGGCAGAGTGCCATTGAGTTAGAACTGTTCTGTCTCACTACGGCCACTTCCATTCCTTTCTGCCTTTCTTCTCCCCCTTCTTCAGCTCCCCTCCATTCTACCCCTTCCTCTTTCCCTCCATCTCTCTCGGATTCATTCACGAGAACTAGCACTTCTTTCTTAAACAGGAGAAAGGATGACAATGAAACTGCAAAGCTCTATACTTTTGAAGCTTGAATTTGGACTCATTCAGTTCGGTTGCTTCGAGACTGAATATCCTGAGCCTTTGAAATATGTGGCTTGGGGTTTGTGTACCATGGCTCGAGTAGGCACGGACGTCTTGAAACTTGGCTCACCCCTCTCAATGAATGCTGAGAACTAAGAGGGAGGGGGCACAGGACCAGGGGAGATGCAGGAGTGGTGTTTATGCTTCTTTTGCTGGGCTCACAGCCAGTGATGTGAGTCCCACAGTTTCCTGAAGGTAGATTGTAACTCTGTGAGGAAGAGAATTGCCTCAGGATCTTCTGCAACCTGATGGCCCAGTAGCCATGACATACTGTTTTTCTCTCTTGGGCGGACTCATTCCTGTGATGGATGTTTTAGGTGGGTGGTGGGTTAGTTATGTGTTTTGCCAAAGAGTTCCCCTAGCAGGGCAACTCCTTATCTCCTCCCCTGACCCCAGTTTCCAATCCTCTCCCCACTGAACTCCCGTCAGGCTTATTTCTTTCTAAGTACAAGGTAGAGAATGCCGATGATGAAGCTGAAGCAAAAGCAGATCCAAGCCAATATGAAGGAGTAGCCGTGGTGATCTTGGGATCCTTTGTAGTAGCCTGTTAATTTGTCTGTGTAGATGGAGACTGCAATCAGAATGAACAGCCCTGAGGGGAAAGAACCAGAAGACACTTTAAAACCTGAGTTGTCCCAAGCCATTTCAAATACTATGATGGTGGATGGTATGGTATAAAAGAACCTGATTGGATGGCTGGATGGACAGACAGACAAACTTCCTTAGTAGTGGATTTAATAGAGGGCTTAGAAAGGATGCCTCCATGATGGCATTAATGTTTTTGTGCATCCTTTCTCAACAGACGCTGCTGCCACTGCTGTTGTAGTTTGGCAGGTACTACCAGCAGTGTAATTGAATTATGGCAGCAGCTGCAGCAGCAGTCACTGGTCCCTTTGAGTACCCCAAATAGCTAGTCCATGGATGCTTCAGGGTATCAGGACCTGGGCTCCCTGGTATAACTTGGCAATGTTATTGTTGTGTTTCTTTACTAAGTATTTATTTATTTATTTATTTATTTATTTATAAAAGATTTTTATCCTGCCCACAGGGCAGCTCGTGGCAGTGAACAACAAATTAAAACAATAAAACAATAAAAACAATATAAAAGTTTCAAATCCCATATGCGGGAGAAAAAACAACACACACACCCCAATCCACCTACCCTACCTCCTCGCCAAAAGCCTGGCGGAACAGCTAGGTCTTACACAAACATCAAAATGACAGGAGAGTGGGGCCCAACCGAGCCGCCTCCAGGAGTGAGTTTCACAGCACGGGGGCAGCCACCGAAAAAGATATAACAAAGGCCACCTGCCTCACCCGGGGAACCTCCAAAAAGGCTCCCACAGACAATCTCAGGGGTCGCATGGGCACATGGAGAATGAGGCAGTCCCGCAGTAGTTCCTTCCATGTGTGAGGGTGATGTGCACATCAATATGCTGTGCTATTGCTGCTACTGAGCATGCAGATCTAGTAACCTTTTATTATGAGATTGCTCGGAGCCACGGGGCCCTTGGCCCTTGCTTGTTACAGGAGTGTGCTGCACTTGAGTATAATGGGGAAGTAAAATAAGGTCCTGTCCGGGCAGACTAATGATTCTTGGTTATTATTAGTGCTTTCAGTGTTCAAAGTTCTAATCCATATCTAGTTCCCCCTCACAACAATCATGTGAGATGGCATTCCCATTTTACCAATGGGGAACTGAGACTGAGAGGCCACCCAGTGAGTTGATGGCTAAGATAGTATTTTAACCCCGTCTCCCTTAAAATCCTGTGTGGACACTTTTATCTCAGATTGAGGTTCTTTTTTAACTCAATTGGAAATGTGGTTTAGTTAACCTGGAATAGAATACTTTTCATCTGAAATAGTGTGCATGTGGAGTTGTACTTTTGATTTAACTAATCCAGAGAAAAACTCAAGTGTTGACATGCCTAAGGCTGCATAGCTCAGATGCCCAGGATGGGGAATGGTGTGGTATTAAATCTTAGATTCCAGTGTTATCCTAGGGTCCTGAATATTGAAGCTGTACTCATTTATGTATTATTGAGGTCACTCAAGAGTGCGAGGTTTGGTTGCTGTTAGAGGGACTTTAATTGGCACTAGGGATTGTTACTGAACCAGTGTAAAAGTCACAGAACCATTTCTATCTTCCCCAAATATTTTGAAAGTAGACTTAAGAAGAAAAGTGTGACAGCCATTTTGGCAGCCTCATATTTGAGAGTGTTTACACCAGCCAACAGATATAGGTTTGTATATTTTAGAACAGGTCAGGAAAGGGCTAAATACTTTCTGCAAAAGTACACAGAAAATTTAGTTTTATTTTTCCATATTATTTTCCATGGTCATATACTGGTTTTCTGATGAAATTCCCAAACTCTAGTTTTGGGTTTTAAAACTGATCTGGTTTGTCTATTTTCATTGTTTTGTCTCAGGCTCCAAAAAATTCTAATGTTTAAAATTTTAACAAAACTTTCCATTCAAAAATCCTTTTTTTTTCTAAATTATTTTCTGGTTTTGTTTTTAAGTGTCCATGGAAAGTTTCTGTCACCTTTCTAAAATGTGTATGTCATGTACGTATTCCATTTCTCTTCCACTGAAATGCAGCCACCTCTGGGCTGGGGATGCAACAGCAACCTTAACTGTTGCAGGACACTCTAGGTCCAATCAAACTACGAGTGCTTTAGGTTGCTGGGAGCCTTTTACTGTCTCAAAACACAAACCAAATCAATCAGGATTACAGACATATCTGTGTGTGTCTACGTATATTTAAAATCTGAAAGGTTACTTACAGCAAACCAGCATGATGGCTCCAGTAATGTAGAAGCGTTTCCCCTTCTCCATATTGAAGAGCTGCACCACGAACATGATCAGGGAGATGATGGAGAAGATGATAGCTAGAATCATGAAGGCTTGTACTGCTTTGAGGGCAGCTAGGAACACATGGAAGAAAGAGAGAAAAGAAGTGTTATGGGACTATCAGAATGTACCACAGCTCTTTAAGCCATCATCAAAATCTAAATGCAATATCTCTTACACAAATCATCATCGTTAAATGGCAGTTTTGTACAGGACCCATTTGAACATTCTTGCCAGAGTCCTGATGAGTTTGTTACTTGTCCGACTCCGGTTTTACCTGCCATCCAGACCTGAAATGGAAAAAAAAGAGGAATGAAAAATAATGTTGATCCCTCCATGAAGAAAACTTGTGTACCTTTCTGGGTGCAGCCACACAAGCGAGGGCAGACCCGATCCCCTGTGTGCCCCATGGTGGGCAAGCGCAGCCATCACACTTTGGGCTGATGGGGAGAACTGACCATATGATCTGCCTTTCCCTCCCCTGTGAGGCCAGCTCCTCCATACATGCCTCAGGACAGGCTGAGGATCTGGCCACTGGGGCTGGATGCCTGGACTCCTGCTGTGCTGCAGGATTGGGCTCACTGCCACTAGGAAGCTGTTGGGGGAACGGAGGAAGGGGAAGGAGGACCTTGAAGGAGTGCATGTGCTCCTCTGGACCCCTCCTCCCCCCCCAATCAGCTGTTGGCCAGGTGGGAAGAGCGTGTATGCTCCTCCCAGGACCCCTTCCCCAGATCCACCCACCCAACAGCTGATCACAGGGAGGGAGGCTTGGGAAGAGTGCACACCTTCTTCCCTGCTGTCTAACAGGTAATCAAATCACAGGCTGAGTAGAGGGCACATACTCTTCCCAGGCCCCTTTCCCCCGTGATCAGCTGTTAGGGGGGCAAGAGGAGTGTGCTCCTCTGGGCCTGATCCATAGACCCTGCCTTGCTGCAGGGCTGCATGACCCGGCCACATGGGAGGCGGACCATTAACCTACTTTGGGCAGCATTGTCCCATGTTGGGCAACGTTACTACGCGCTGCATCCCTGGCCTTTTTAGATGACACATTGTTTAGTAGCTGGCCACCTGTCCCACTCTAAGACAGGGTGAACATCTGGCAGTCACAGGGCATACGGGCCATTGCATGGCATGTTAACACTGCCCAAAGTGGGATAATGTTTCATGTGGTTGCACCCTCTGAGTAAGATCACTCCACATTCAGTTGTAAGAGCTACAATGACTTTTGGAAGTAGTGCTAAGCAAGATGAGTTTTTCCAAATTAGTGAAGCATGACATTGGTTGGGAGAGTGCGGGGTATAAATTAAAGATGAAATGAAAAAAATGAAAAATATTTAAACATTCATTTTGTTCAACAAATGCTCAGATTCCTGCTTGCACGGCTCAGGAAGGATATTTGCATGTACTTTGACTGTGTTAATTTTAACAAAGGGTGTTTTCAGATGTGACGGTGACACAGATTAATCTGCTTTAGTACGGATGAATCCAGGTGCCACCATCATGTTTGAAAACGGCCATCAGATGTTACCACGGTCTGCCTCCCGACTGTGGTGGAGTTTAGCCCAGGCTGTCACTCGGGGAAATTCCCAAGTGACAGCCCAGGGTACACTCCACCACGGGCAGGAGCCAGCTGGCGGATCCAGAGTAAAGCAGGCTACCAACGTCTGTGGTCTGGAGTGGCGGAAGGGGACAGGTGCCATGGCCACCCATCAGCCACGGGGGTGAGGTGCTGGATGCAGCGCAGGGGCAGGGACGTGCGAATGCACGTCTGTGCATTAACCCGGCCCCTCCCCGGCCCAGGCTGCCATAACACTTCTTTGGCATCCTGGCTGGAGTAACGGCTGCCTTCACTGCCTGAAGTCTGGTGGCAGCAGCCGTCACATGTAAAAGCACCCAAAGTTTCAAAGTGTGCAAACAAATCCACTGGAAGAAAGACGGAGAAAGAAAAAGAAATAATTGATGGAAAACATGCAAGAAATAATATTACATGCTCAGAGTCTGCTTTTTTTCCTGTGATGAATAGATGTCTGGTTTTCTTTCCTTTTTAATGCTTTTTCTCTTATCCCTTTCTTCTTTTATTTTCTTCTCCCTTTTTCTCATTCTTCTGTAACATCTCCTTTAGTTTCTCCCTTTCTCCTATTGCTATTGTTTGTGTATTTTTCCCTTTTTTATTTTGAAAACTTTATTTTAAAACTTGCAAGAAGATGCAAATTTTGCATTCAAATTTGTAAGGTACAAAGCAGCCGAGCTTTTCATGAACAAACTTATAGAAGACTATTCTCTTCAGTATTAGGTTATTGAGTGGGTGGTTGCCTGACAGCTCCAGGATCACCTTGATATTATCGGATTCCTGGATCTATTCTCGGTGCTTACCCGGTGCTTGGCTGCTGTCGGGGACTGGATGAGGGTGAGCCGATTGAAGCTGAATCCAGACAAGACAGGTGATGATGCCTGGCCGGCCTTGTGGTTTAGAGGGGATTGGGACTCCTATCATTGATGGGGTCCAGCCCCCTCTGGTCATCCAGTTCTCAGCCTTGGAGTGCTTCTGGACCCCTTGCTGCACCTGGATTGTCAGGTTGCAGTGGTGGCCAGGAGCACTTTTCACCAACTCCAGCTGGTAAGGAGGCTACGACCTTTTCTTTTGGATTCAGATATGCCCACTGTCATCCATGCTTTCATCACCTCGAGGCTAGAATACTGCAATGTGCTCACTGTGAGGCTGCTCTTGATGACTGTTTGGAAGCTACAGCTAGTGCAGAATGTGGTGGCTCATCTCTTTTCAGGGGTGGGGCACCAGGAGGACATTACTCCGGTGCTCCATAGTCTGCACTGGCTTCCTATAGCTTTCCAGGCACAATTCAAGGTGCTGGTTTTGACCTTTAAAGCCATAATGGTCTGGATCCCACATATCTGAGAGACCACCTGTCCTGCCATGCCCCACTTCGGCCCCTGCAATTGGCTGGGAGCGCCTCCCTGTAGGTACCGTCTGTTAACCTTGTTCATGCAGCAAGGGCTTACAGGGAGGCGTTCTTGGCTGCTGCCCTGGTTCTATCGAAATTCCTTCCCCCAGAGGTTCTCTTGAGCCTGAGCATCTTCCAGGGGCGGTGTAAGACTTTCCTGTTTGTAAAATCATTTGGCAGACAGGGATAGGGGAGGGGAGGCTGGGATACAATTGATGGGGGATTCGATGTGGGAAATAGGGAGGTGGCATTGGGTGGGGTTTTGTGAGGGGTTGTGGGAGGGTTGGGTTTTTTATATTTTTGTGTTCTACTGTTTTTATTAATTGTTTTTATATGTTTTATATATATTGTGAGCTGCCCTGAACCTTTTTTTTAGGGAAGGACAGGATAAAAATTCAAATAAATAAACAAATAAATATTACTTGCTGGAGGCAAAGTGTTCTGAGCTTGTAGGGTAAACAAGGTTCTGTTAAATAATGGTTTGGTTGGGGTTTTTAAAAATACATTTTTAAGGTTGGCAAAACCATCTTGATCATCCCATCTGTTCTCCATAACACAGACCATAGAATTCCACTCAGTGATCCCTGTCTTGAGTCATATTCCTGCATCGAGCTTCACTGTATCTAGTAGAAAGAAACCCAGCCTTGATGGAGAAGCCACCGTCTCTCCAGGTATGTGGTAGCATCACTGCTAAAAATGTGCACCTTATTTCTAGTCTGAATTTGTCTGGTTTCAGCTTCCACTCATTGGATCTTGTGATGTCTGCTAAATTAAAGCTCAGTCCTTCGGGTGGCTAATGCACAGACTGGCGGAGAACACCAGTGTTAGTCTCATTTACTTGTATGGGAGATGACTTGGCACTAATGGTTGTTTCTGGTGCAGTTCCACCCAGAGGATTGTGCCTTGGGTCTAGATGGAGCAGGGCAAAATAAAATGTGTGCATGTGTGTGCGTGAGTGTGTACATGTGCGCACGTTGAAATTGGCCCGCGCCCACTTTGGTTTGGATCTGATGAAGTAGATATTTGGTCCCTGAGTCACTGGATAATCCGCTTCAATTGTTTCATTTTGGTTATTTCAGGTATTTGGTTCAGTCATTTTGGTATTTTGGTTACTTCGCTTCTGCACAATTGTTCTTCAGCAATAGCCAAAACAAAGAAACCAAAATGGCTGAAATAACGGAACTGAAAAAACCAAACTAAATGAAGTACCTGAAGCCAAACAACCAAACGAGGGGATATGTGACTATCCGTTTCGGTTGCACATATCGCTCGGATATTCAGAGGGCTAACTGGAAACACAAATAATATCCAAGAATACAAAATCTACTATTTGTCTCAGCTTTAGTGTGTGTTATATGTGTCAACAATCAACCCACGGCACTCGCTCAATGAGTCAAATACTGGATGTATAGTTAAAAGTGCTGGCCGAGTAAATGCTAAGAGTAATTGAGTGCGTTTCAGACTATGAAGGACTGTAGATAGTGCACTGAGGAAAGAACTCTTTCTCCCTTTTGTGTCCACATTTCCATGACTGGTCCTCTGCACAGTGCAGTTTTGGACATGATACTGCTGGGTTGGCTTTAAATGAGTAACGGAGTCGTTTCCATAGCCTACACATAGGATTTGCAGGAAAAGAACAACTTACTCAACATTGGAACTCTGCAGTAGGAATAAAAATGGGTGGACCCCCAACCAAAGGTGGTCATTAGTTGGAATCCATGACATGACATGAGTACTACAATAAAGCACAAATCCATGTTGTGGTCAATGTCACATGATCACTTTGGGGAGTTTTTAAGTTCCAGCCTATCAACACGGGTGCACAATTCTTAAAACGCATATAGATTCTTCTCCTCAGAGCCCACGTTGTCTCGAGATACAATATGCAAAAATATATCCCCTTACAGTGCTGCTGAGACAGAGAGCTGTGCCAGATACTACAACAAAGGAGTGCAGGGGAACTTGAGAACTTGCTCTGGTTTCATCAGCCTTTTGGTTCTGGATAGCTCCTTGGTATGGGCTTTTCAGACAGATTGTTAAATGTCATTTGAGGCTGCTTTCAGAGATGATATTTTTAGATAGATGCTGCCACCAGGGGTCAGCATAACCTAAAACATTGGATCATCACTGGGTTGTGTAAATAATTGTGTAGCTTGTGTGGAGGTGAAGGGCGAATTTCTCCAAAGTGCCTAATCCCTGATTTACTCATCTAAATTAAAGGTTTCCAAACTGTGGTTCCAGTCCCCAAGTGGGGTCATGTTATCTGATGATGAGATTGGGTTCTTGTTGATATACTTGGCATGTCTTTTGCCCCAATCCAAAGGCTACGTGTGTGCCTCTGGGACGCACATGAATCCAAACTGCAATTGCGCATGCATACATAGTGCACATGTGCAGGGGAGCCTGGGGAAACTCCCCCCCTCCTGACTCCACTGCAGTAGCTACTGCAGCCCCACTTCTTCCTCGTCCGGTTGCGGGGTACTGGGAGGCTGGGGACTTTCCTCGTGCTACTGCACACATGCACCATGTGCGCACAAGCAATTACAGTTTAGGTCCCTGTGTGCACCACAGGCACAGGCACATGCACAGGCCTTGGATCGGGGCTTTAGTTGCTTTCTGGGGTCATGGGATTATATTTAAGGCCGTTTTCACACGGACACCCATGCGAATGCCGCAGCAAGTGCGGGGTGTGTGTGTGTGTGTGTTCAGTGGGCACCCGTGAGAATGCTGTGGACAGTGCGCGTGCGTTTCACTCACCCCCACCCATCAACCATCTACGGAGCAATGGGGGCCAATGCCAGATGCTCCATGGGTGGAGGCGGGAACGCACCCCCACCCACCGGGCCGCCCACCCATCCCCCCCATGCACCCAGAGACGTTAGAAAAGGACCTTTGTCTCAAACTGGTGCCACAGAGGCACATCATTTGGTTTAAACCCTGTGGGATCACCTCACTCCCCAGGCTCTTGACTGGCCCCTGGGGTTCGCCGGGAACACCCTCCTTGAAGTCCCTGGGTATCCCGGGGGGCGACCATGGAGAGGGTGTTCTCGGTGGCTGCGCCTAGGCTGTGGAACTCCCTGCCAGCAGAGGCGCAGATGGTTCTGGACCTCTCCTCCTTTCGTCGATACTGCAAGACGATACTGCTGTTCTGCCAAGCTTTTCGTGAGGGAGATGGGTGAGGGGCGGGGTTTGTGGGTTAGGGTGGTGGGGGTTGCATTTTTTACTTACCCGGATGTCCCTTTTGGGATTTGGAAGTTTTATTGTTTTATTGCTATTGCTGTTTCATATTTATTGCATTTATGTTATTGTTTTTATATTTTTATAAACTGTTAGCTGCCCCAAGCTGCTTTGCAGAAGGGGCGGGCTATACATTATGGAAATAAATAAATCCCACTGAGGTTCATATATCATTTTGGTGTTTTTGAAAATTTGACTGGCAGTCTCCAAAAGGCAGGATAATTTATTTGGTAATGAAGCTTAGAATGGGAGTAGTCATTATAAAATGGAGTCAGGAGGCCTGTCCTTTCACTTCTCACCTGTGTGGAGAGGGGCAGAGGTTTCCCACCACAGGATGTTGCAGACAACATTTGTCTGAGAAACCCTGGTTTTTAGATAGTCAGCAGTTTGGGTCCATTTACAGTAGGGCTGATGTGAAAATCAAAATATGCCAATTTCAACTGATTTGCTTACTCCCTTGATACTTGCTGCTCATTTGAGATACTTAATTTTGTTTATTTGGATCCTTTGGACAACAGTGCTATTGTGGTTAGTGGAACAAAGGAACAAATATGTTTATGTCCAGACAAAGATCATTAGGATTATTGTTATTATTTCTAGAGCACTTTCAGTGTTCAAGGTGCTTTACAATCCTTATCTACTTCCTCCCCACAACAACCCTGTGAGGTAGGTCATTATTACTGTTCCCATTTTACAGATGGAGAGTTGAGGCTGAGAGATAGTGACTTGCCCAAGGCCTCCCGAGAGTTCATGACAGAGGCCCTTTTCATACAGGCGCCCCCCACACATGTGTGCGGGTGGGTAGGGGGTATCCATGCAAATGCCGCTGCAGATGGGTGTGCAGTGTGTGGGGGGGGGGGCGCCTGTAAGAACGCCACTGGCGGTGTGTGTGTGTGTGTGTGTGTGCGCGTGCTCCCGCGCTCTACCCATCTCCACCCACCTCTACCCATCACCCACAAACGGAGCAATGGGCGCCAATGTCAGTTGCTCTGTGGCACACACCCATCCTCCACCCACCGTGGCCCATGTAAAAAGGGCCTAAGACAGGATTTGAACCACTAGTCTTATCTTACAGGTCCTAATCTACTAGGCTACACTGGCTCTCCATGTATGCAAATGACCTTTGTGAATATGATGTGACAATTTTGTTTTAGCTCTAATTTACAGCACAGTCCTGAAGATATTAGGTGACAGTAGTAAGCCTTTGTGCTGGCATGATTCCCATTGACTTGAATAGGACTCATGTCAACACAAAAGCAGGAGTGCCAACAGAATTCAATTCAGAAGTGGGGGCAGGAGAGCCCCTTCTCCTCGCTCGCCCCTTTCTGGCATGACCGTACTTCTTTCCAGATGCTCTGATCAAGATACCCAGGAAAGGGGTATAGTCATGTCAGGGGTGGGGCCCACTTCACTCAGCCCCTTTCCAAGTATTGTGACCCACAGAGCTTGGAAACAAGGGGACATAGCCATGTCAGAAAGGGGCAAGGAGCATAACATAAGAACATAACATAAGAAGTGCCATACTGGGTCAGACCAATGGTCCATCGACCTCAGCATCCTATCCTTCGACAATGGCCAATCTCGGTAGCTCCTTGGAAGAAGTACCCAACAGGACACAATGGGGTGATCCATTCCCTTTGTTCACTCCTAGTTCCCAAAAGTAAGAGGTTACATTCTCCAAACCTACCCATCTAATAATAGCAGCTAATGGACCTATTGTCCAGAAACTTGTCCAACCTTTTCTTAAACCCAGCTATACTACTGGCCTTGACCACATCTTCTGGCAACAGATTCCACAACTTAATTGTGCGTTGAGTGAAAAAATACTTTTAAATTTGTTTTAAATCTGCTACCTGTTTCATGGAATGTCTCCTAGTTCTAGTACTATTTGACAGGGTAAATATTAACCATTCCCTATTAACTTGTTCCACATTATTCATGATTTGATAAACGTCTGTATATCCCCTCTCAGTCATCTCTTCTCCAAACTGAAGAGCCCCAACCTATCCAGCCTCTCTTAATAGAGGAGCCATTCCATACCCCTTATCATTTTTATTGCCCTTCTCTGTACCTTTTCTATTTCTACTAAATCTTTTTTGAGATGTGGTGACCAGAACTGCACACAATATTCAAGGTACGGTTGCACCATAGATTCAAGTACCGGTATTATGATATTTTTCAGTTTTATTCTCTATCCCTTTACAAATAAATTTCTAACATTCCATTTGCTTTTTTGACGGTCGTCACATGCTGAGCTGAGGATTTCAATGTATTGTCCATGATGACTCCAAGTTCCTTTTCCTGAGTGGTAACTCCTAATTTAGAACCCAGCATTGTATCCATAAAGTTTGGATTGTTTTTCCCTACATGCATCACTTTGCATTTGTCCACATTAAATTTCATCTGCCATTCACTTGTGTTTTAACTACCTTGAATAACTGGGAATGGTGTTGTCTACAGATTTGATCACCTCACTCCTTACTCCCATTCCAGATCATTAATGAATATGTTAATCAACAACGGTCCCAGTATAGATCCCTGGGGCACTGACTCCACTAGTTACTAAAGGAAGCCCCCACCTGTTTCCATTGTGTCCCTGCCACCCACTCAAAGAGCTGGGAAAGGGTAGGGCTGGGTGCACCCACACCTCCTTGCACACCGCTCCCAGCTGGCACCCATGCGCAAAAGGCTAGTCCTGACACCAAGCACCATCATGCAAGATGCTTAGCACACAATAAGGCCCAAGCCTAGTTAAGGCTTCTAAGATGCTAACAATAAAGGAATAATCTGCCAGGGCAAGAGACAGGAGTTCTCCCCTTTCTTCTGGGCATTAACTCTTTACCAGGTGACAGCCAGGCAATATTTCTCCTCAGGATATGGTGTTGCACTAGAAATTGTCCTGTGGATGTTAGACTTTTCTTCTGAATGGGCTCAAATTATAATTAACAACTGTTGGAGGCTACATACTTGACTAGACATTGGGGTTCCACTGGATCTCGTTGTGCTCATGCTCCTGGGCTATTCTATGGCTGTTAACTGACAAGACAGTAGCCCACTGGAGCCTGGGTTCAGTCTGTGCAGCCCACATGCATCCGCCACTCACTTGGTTTAGCAGACAAACCCAATAAATGGGGAGGGGCTTTTCATCTCACCTCCTGGCCCCTTGTAGAGGACTCCAAAAGTGAAAGTAAATAATCAAAGCACCAGCAAGAGCAAGAGCAGAGAGAGCACTTACTCACTGGACCACTCTAGGGCCACTTTTACACGTGCGCGGCAAACACACTGCATAAAATCACGCTGCGTGTAATATACTGCGTGTGGGATTTAGACGTGACATTTCGCATGTTATCGAGGTATTTAATTTGCGGCTTTAAAAGAACGTGCAACCGGCTTTAACGCGCAAAATGTCACGTCTAAATCCCACACGCGGTATATTTCACACAGCGTGATTTTATGCAGTGTGTTTGCCACGCACGTCTAGGTGCTGTGGCTGGCACTCTAGGGTCCTGGCAGACCTGTATGCAGGCAGAGGCTGCGCACACCCCAATACATGGGAAGCAGCTCTGTGGGCATACATTAGCCAGCATTTGCCTGCATGGCAGGCTCCACATTCTTCAAGATGATACCATGAGTGGGGGCTGGGTGGTGGCAGCTTCGTGTCTGGTAGGGACGAACATCTGGCGAACACCTAATAAACGAAACGGTGTGGTCAAATGTGGGCTAATGTTAGCTCATGTGGGCTATTGTCTTGTTCGTTTTCACCCTGTGTGGCAGCTGGTGGAACTACTGGTTAGAGGTATGATAAACATCCTGGGTCTCTGCTCTGTTTTGATGTGATGGTGTTTGTTCTGAGCCTTTTATCTGAACTGTGGTATGAGTTGCTGGTTTTCCTTTTAGGTTTCGCTAGTAAGAATAATAATTGGGAGTGGGTACCAAGTCAGCAGCTTCTTGACAGAGAGGTTTTCTTCAGCTCTTTCAAGCCCAAGTAACCATCATCTTTGCTTAGGCACATTGCTGGGAACTATTTGCACATTGGCCTATTTGCATTCACAGAACACTTGGCCTTTTTATAGTGCATGTTCTGCTGTGTCACATGCTGCAGAGAGCCGGGGGAATTTGGAGTGTCTGAAGTTCAGTTGCTTGCTCCTTCAGGACTGCTAGAAGTCAAAGTGCATGTCATGTGTGTCTGTAGTAGTCACACAAAGCGAGGTGCCTCAGGGGACAAGCTATTTGTCTGGATATGGGGTGGTCAGTGCTGAACAACTCTCTGGAGTAGAGAAGTGCTCGTGTCCCCTGAAAGACGTGGGAGATATACAAAAGGCTGCAAACAGAATTACATTTGTGGGGTGAGGGGGTGGGAGAGCTGCTTCGCCCCATCCCCTTCTGATACAACCACACCCCTTTCTAAACATTGGGACATCACAATGTTCAGAAAAGGGCATGGCCACAACAGAACGGGGCAAGGTGAGGGGGTCCCGGATCCCACCCCTTTCTAAAATGAAGAGGCAGGGCCAGGGGGATGCCTCCAGACCCCTTTGTACCCTCATCCCAGCACCCATTAATATTGTGTCCAGAACAGAGAAGGATCCAGATTACAGAGGCCCAAATTACAGAGGTTTTATATTTGTAGTAAAGCCTCAGATCTAACCTAAGGTTTAAATGTCAAATTATATAAATAATTTTTATTCAGGCAAGTGAATAAGGAAGCATACATCTTTTCATGTAAATTGATAACACTCTGCCATTGCTATTCTCACACAACCCAACTGACTTGGGGTGGCAGGGGAAGGTGCATGCAGGGATCTGTGGAAAGATGCCAGCCAGATTAGCATTGCTCTTCCTTGGATGTGGGGGGCACGAATCAATAATGAAACATCTAAAACAGGTTCCACCAGTCAGCTCACCCAGCTATTGGATCATTTGGTAAGAAATGAGATGTCTTCTAATGTAGTGGGCTGGGCTCATAGTTTGGTGGGGGCAAGGCCGGCCTCAGAAGTCATGGGGCCCAGAGTGAAGATAAAATACAGGGCCCCTGACACCCCCACTATCCCCACAGGGGCACTCTCCATGGGGTCCTAGAGGTTGTCGTGTTTGGAGGCCTACTGGGAGGAAGTGGGCTCCCACTATCCTGGAAAAAAAGACTGGGACCCAGGGCGATCTCCCAAGGTTGTCGTGCAGTAAAGCCCATCCTGAGTGAGGGTAAGGGGGACTTTAGGGCCTTATTGTATGTTACTAAGTCTCTGTTTTCTGTTTGTTTCTAGTGTTGTAGAATGCTTTTAGTTTGGATAGGAACCATTCTTTATTTGTATTCTGTACTCAAGGCATTGGAACAAGTAAATAGTGATTGTAAATCATACCAAGAACTTCTCATTGTCCTTGGCATTGCCGAACAGTTCATGAGAGTAGTTTATAATTCCGAAAGAGACATGCAGGGGACACCGTATAATTATATAGCAGACTGTCTGGCATATGGGATGATAAACTTCAGCGCAAAGCTATTTTCTCCTAATCCCACTTACTCAACTAGTTTTTGAGCAGGAAGTGCCCAGATGTTTCCTACTCCAGGATATGAGAGAAGAAATATTACCTTTGCACGCCTGAAGGGTGCTTCTGAATTACTGGTTTCTATCAGTTCATTGTTTAGAACTGAAATCTTTTTGTTCTCAAGGTGTGACTTACGCAACAGGTTTCACCAAAAGCCATATTTAAAGTAACTGGATAAAGGAGGCCTACTATTTTTTAGAGATTCATTTTTTCAAAAGGGAATCATACCAGCATAAAAAAGCAGTGGCTCAGGCCCCTTGTGTTTTCTGAACCACTCACCAGGCTCCATTTTCACCTACTGAATATGAGTGTCCTACACCCCAATTCCAATAATCTGATCATTGAAAGTATATGTGTGGTGATTGCTAGGTGAAGACTGTGATATGGGAAAAGCAGAGTTTAGTACTGGCTGACTGTTTTCCAGGGCCAGAGTTACTTACATTGGCAATGGTGGAGACAAACAGCATGACCACGGTGGCAATGTGGACCACAAAGATACCAGCCAGTAGTACCAACATCTTGGCTCCTTGGCGTATGGGTGTCTCAGATGCAGAGAATTCTGGGAGTGGAAGAAGTCAAAGGAGAAAATAAAGGTGAGTTCTGGATCTGTCAATAGCCATCATTGACATGCAAGAAAACAAGGAGGTTTGTCCTTAATTCACCCATTTAATTCATTGGCAAAGCACTGAAAAGGAATGCAAATACGGCAAAGCCACTCAGAGCAGTGCATGCGCTACAGTAGACAATGTCACCAGTTTTGCAGGAAGGGCAAAGCAAGACTTTGAAGACATTATGAGTGCTTACCCACATTACCCAAGCAGGGGAAACTTATGTTTTGTAAACTCACAGTGGGGAAACAAACATATAGCTCTGAATGTGGATGCAAACCCGGGGTTTAAAGCGTCATCACAAGTGTCTTGCATTGTTTTCAATCATGGATGACAGGGCTCAAAATCCAGCCCTGCCTGTCACAGGGAGATACAGGACTATAGGTCTAACAAATATGTAAAAGTTAATGTTTTGTAAAACGTAATGTAAAAGTAATGTAATGTAAAAGCTGAGAACTGGAAACTCACTTCATGCAATGGAGACAGACAAAGCCATGTCAAATGTGTATTCAGAGAAGCCTGCCAACACCTCTGCAGGAGCCAGACAGAAACACTGAGTTGTAAATGAACCTTTTCCTGCGTATGTGACCAAGAACACACACTCCTGAGGCAGGAAAGTCAAACAAAGAAAGCTGAAGATATTTAAGAGGGGGAGATCTTTTTCCCCAAGCACAGTTGAGATCAGATGGAAGCCAGTTGGGAGTAGAGACTTTGCTGGCTGACCAACCCAAGGACAAAGAGCCCAGCCTTGCTACATCTGGCTGAGAATGAACTTTCTGTAGGGTAAGATTTTAACTAGGGACTTACTCAGTACAGACTAGGATGCGTTATTTACTTTTGTTTTATTCGTCACTCTGCGTTCAAACTATCTTTGTTTATGTAATCAATAAACTTTCTTCTTTACTAAGAAGTGCTTTCTGTTGTCTCACATTGGGGAACACAGTCTGAGATCTTGTGCCCTCAAGCACTTGCGAACCCAGAGAGAAAGTCTGAAAACGGGAAGCCTCTGGAACTTGGGTGACAAAAGTGTTGCCCCTTTGCAGGACTGAATCAGCTAGAGAGAGAACTGATTCAGGTGGGCTGCAAGTGAGGGAAACTGAGTCACCTAACCCAGACACGTGGGGTAGAGGACCCCAACCCCGTGACAATGGCACCCAATGAGAAGGGTTATGCTCAGAATTGTGTACCAATGCATAGAAGAGTATAGGAGGCTAGCCAAACAAGTGGTATCCTCTGAAGGGAGTAAATCCCAAATCTGAAGAGAGTGAGTTGCCAGCGCCTTCTGCAACTCAACTCTTAAGGGTGGAATAAGCAAATCTTTGATCAGAGTGTGCAGTGTTTGTTGATTTAGTTTCATTTCGGGTGCCAGGGCCAGATATCAAAATAGGACTTCCAAAGCATTTTCATGACCTGAGAAAGTCAGAACTGATCAGGGAAGCCCGAAAGAGAGGTCTTGAAACAGCAGGGAAAACCAAAGAACAGCTAAAACAGCTTATAAAAAACTTCAAAATTGGGGAAAGGCAGAATGTGAGCGAGGAACAACCAGGTCAACACGATTGATACCACGGTATTATGATATTTTCCATTTTATTTTCTATTCCTTTCACAATAATGCCTAGCATTTGGTTTGTCTTTTTGACTGCTGCTGAACACTAAGATGATGTCTTCAAGATCCAATGACTCCTAGATCCTTCTCCTGAGTGGTTACACCCAGATCAGAACCTAACATCGTGTATGTAAAGTGGGAATTATTTTTCCCTATGTGCTTCAACTTGCACTTATCAACATTGAATTTAATTTGCCATGTTATTGCCTATTCAGCTAGTTGTGCACGATCTCTCTTTAGTTTCTCCTCACAGGCTGCCTGGGTCTTAACTATCGATTTAGGGAAGAGCTGGGCTTGACCAGAACTCATGTGTGCTGGTTCATGGAAGCTGCAGTCAGCACATGTGCATTGCAGATGCAGTACCTCCTAGCACCCCTTCTTCCCCCTCCCAAGATGGCCACAGCACCAGGGGGAACTGTCACTGATGGAACAATGTTAGAATAATGAGTTTGGGGGAACAAAGGAGCAGCAAAAATTCTTTTCAGGGGAGCAAAGGTTTTGCTACCCATACTATGAAGCTATTCTACTTTTCCAATAGATGGAATAGCAGAAGGGATATCAGGGAGGGAAAATGGGAGGCTGACTGACACCTGCAACCTCTTGTTATCCTTTGGCATTACCCCAGGTTTAACATGGTGCACAGGCCAGCTGTGAATTGGTGCTTATGATGCCCTTGTGAGCCACCAGAGAGATTCGAAGACCCCAGTACTGGAACCACTGCCCTAAAGTATATTATTATTTACCAGGTTGTTGCTAAGGATGAATAATGGGGATAGCTTAACCTCTGGTCCTGGTTTCCATTGCTTGTCAAGGAGCAGTGTCCAACACACCCAGTTTCTTTTTGCTGAAAATTGTGTGGGAAATGGTGAGTCAGGCCACTTCTGGGAAGGGACCTTGCAGTAGGTTCCTCTGGGGAACAGGAGTCATGGAGTGAAAAGACAGTTATTCTTTAATCTCTTTCCTACAAACTGCAAGTGAAAGACGTTGTACAGTCACATCTGTTAGTCATTTACTCCACCTTCCCCACTCCCGCCCTTCTATCTAATTGCAGCCTTGCGTGTGCAAGAGAGAGCTGCTTTTAATGATCATTAGGTCTTCTTTGGACTGTGGGGAATGGATACAATTTCCACAACTCTAATAGGGCTGCCAAGCTCCACCACTCACTCCTCATTTATCTCAAATCAGGATTACTTAATAATCAGAAGGAATTCCCAGAGTTACAGAAATTGGATATGGATATGGATATTGGATATGGACACTTTGGGTCATGCAGCATTGTTCTTTACATTAAGTGTCTCCTCCTGTGTGGTTGTCCTGCCCAGTCTGTATAACTCTGCTCTCTGACTCCCCACCAGCTCATGGATCTGACTAGTAAAAAGCAGGGCTTGGCTGTCACAGGGGTGAAGGTCTTGGCACAGGGAGGCTGAAGGGAACGGCTAGAGTTGGGAGAGGACAAACCAGGGCCCTGGAGAGGGGTAGCAACAAGGTAAGGGAAGACCTCTCACACAGACTGCTCTCAAATCAGGCCCAGAGAAGGGGCCACAGTTGGTGTAAACAAAACAGAAAGATGGTTACTCCAGGAGTGGCCCCATCCCCCTGCCTCGGATTAACCAGTCCATCTAAAGGCGCCCGCCAGATACACAAAGAGGAGCAGGCTGTGCCTGCTCCAGGCCAGCCCTGCTGGCAGCACTCCAGACAATCCCAGAGCATGATGCACAGAGCAGGCTGGCCAAACCTAGGGCAATGACCGAACATGGAGCTGCTGTTAGTCTGTTGGGTGGACCCATGGTACAGCGCCACGCCTGGCTCCACGCCTATTTGCCACCATGGAGTCACAGGTGCCAGCCTAGAACATCAGCTGAGTGCCCACAACTCTATGTTTGGGGGGGGGAGGGGGGACTGGACAGATGGCCCAGGGACCCCCAGTTGGTATTGGGTGGTTCTAAGTCTGGGTTAGCAACATTTCTGATGCTTTGGATCATCCAGTTGATAAACAGACAGCCTCATAAGGTTCTGACTGAGTCACAGTTCAAACAAAATCTGATCAAGTCCAACTCCAGCTGAAGGAAAGGAGGGGAAGGTATGTGCATGCGGTATATGCCATTACACTATTGACGAGGTAATAGTCATGCCTTGTACATCTTAGCAGATAATAACTCATAAGAACATAAGGAGTGCCATACTTGGTCAGACCAATGGTCCATCAAGTCCAGCACCTTTCTCTGACAGTGGCCAATGTCGGTTGCTTGGAAGAAGTACCCAACTCCATTCGACAGTAAGAGTTAACAACCTGTCTTAATAGCTGCTAACGGGCCTATCCTCCAGAAACCTGTCCAATCCTTTCTTAAACTTAGCTATATTACTGGCCTTGACCACATCTTCCAGCAACAGATCCCACAACTTAATTGTGCATTGAGTGAAAAAATACTTTAATTTATTTGTTTTAAATCTGCTACCTGTTAGTTCCATGGAGTGTTCCCTAGTTCCCTAGTTCTAGTACTGTTTGAGAGGGTAAATAAATCTCTCCTTAAAACTCACCTCTTTCGCTCTGCTCTGTCTGACTCTTTATCCTGCTGAGCCACTATTCCTATACCTACGATCTGTTTACCCTTATCCTTGCCACATGGACCTGCCTGCTGTCATTCTCATCGTAACCAAGCCAAGTACGTGCACTTGAGACCTCGCATCTTCATGAATGTTAGACCCCTTGTCTCTCCCTCTGTTCCCCTTCCTATGTCTCTCCCCCAGCTCCTGTCGCTCAGATTGTAAGCCCTAGGGGCAGGGACCGTGTCTATTTTATTACTTTGTAAAGTGCCATGTACACTGCTGGCGCTATATAAATGTTTGTTAATAATAATAATAATAATAAATAACCATTCCCTAACATGTTCCACACCACTCATGGTTTCATGAACTTCTATCATATCCTCTCTCAGCAGTCTCTTCTCCAAGCTGAAGAGTCCCAGCCTATCCAGTCCCTCTTTATAGGGGAGCCATTCCATACCCCTTATCATTTTTGTTGCCCTTCTCTGTACCTTTTCTATTTCTACTATATCTTTTATGAGATGGGGCGACTAGAACTGCACACCATATTCAAGGTACAGTCGCACCATAGATTTATATAGCGGCGTTATGATATTTTCAGTTTTATTCTCTATTCCTTTATGAATAATTCCTAACATTCTGTTTGCTTTTTTGACAGTCATCTAATACATTTAATACTTTAAACAACACCGGTCCCAGTACTGAGTCCTGCAGCACTCCACTATTTACTTCTGTTCTCTCCATTGTTAAAACAGACCATTTAGTCCTACACTTTGTTTCCTATCCTTTAACCAGTTACCAATTCACAATAGGAGACTGCCTCCTATCCCATGACTTTTCAATTTCCTCACGAGTCTCTCATGAGGGACCTTATCAAATGCTTTCTGAAAATTCAAATACACTATATATCAACCAGCTCTCCCTTATCTACATGGTTGTTCACACCCTCAAAAAATTCCAATAGATTAGTGAGGCACGACTTCCCTTTGCTAAATCCATGTCGACTCTTCCCTGTTAAGCCATGTTTATCAATATGCTGCGTAATTCTGTTTTTAATTATAGTTTCCACCATTTTGCCTGGCGCAGATGTCAGGTTCACTGGTATGTATTTTCCAGGATCGCCTCTGGAGGCCTTTTAAATATTGGTGTTACATTCGCTACCCTTCAGTTCTCAGGCACAGTGGCATATACAAATTACCAGTAGTTAGGTCTGCACTCCACTTAGAACTAGTTCCAAAGTAGCTCCTGTTCTTGTTGGTTCCGGGACCAGCTGCTTCAAGAAGCAGTCATTTATGGCATTTAGAAACTTTACTTTACCTCCATATCATGCCCAGAGGAGACATTCACCCAGTCAATATAAGGATAACTGTTACTCCGCAATAAGGGCATTTTCAATACCGTTATAGGCAAAGGTAAATATCTGCACTACATGCTTGGAATGTAGAAATGGCAGAGACTGGTTATCGGCTATAAAGCTACATTGGTGCATGGTCTAACTATGATGAAGTAATTCATGACCTGTGTTTAGCCAGAGAACAGATTGCCATAGTGATCCCATCTACCCTTCAAACATTTGACTCTGTAGGGTACCCTAGCTTTACAAATTACATCACACTGAGAAGAGCACCTACTAGAGGATGTCATCTCTGTGCTGTCACAGATCAAAAGAACAGATAACAGAGCCGCTGGCCCTAATCAGATCATTTAGAAATGAAAGTGAAGATCAATGCAGAGGGGGGAAACTACTAGATGCTGTTATCTTGGCACATCACCAGCTCTGAGAGAAGCAAATCCAAAAGCAAATCTACAGTGTGCAGTGCTGCTTGTGATATCACCTGTACTGGGGGCCTCCAAAGAGGAGGCCATCTGTCCTAAATTCTGTGGAACTATTGAATTTCCCAGGCCTGCCCTAGATGCAATATTCTGCCCTATGAAGATGCACTTTTCTGGCATGAGAGGTGAGGAATGACTGTCAGTCTCTGATGCAAGAATTCTGTCTTACCAAGCGCTGACTCATTTGCCATGATGCAAAGGTTGCCATGCCACGGAGACAGGGAGTCCTTACCCCTGGGCATGGGCTGGCACTTAAGTGAGATCCCACAGCTCGGGTTTCCCCTGGGTTCCAGTACCCCCTGTCCTTCTGCTAGTAGCATAGTGCCTGCTCTCACCCAGACTGGGGAAGACCAGGCACCTGGGGAATCAGTTCTCAATTGAGATGCTTTCCTGCTACAGCTGCCCCATGAGGACAGCAGTGGCCTCGGAGACTCCCCCATAGAAGCCCTGAGCTTGGAGAGATTGTTCACACCTCACAGTAACTACTTAGGAGCCATTTACACAGGCAGTTGCATAAGCTTTTCAAAGAGCAACTGTCCATGTTTTGGCACAAACACAGGTTTGGAACCACAGCTCGGTGACCACTGGCCAGTGTAACCTGTGAAAGTACCCATGATTAGTTTGGCTTATGAACAAAAAACAGGGAGCTGGTGACCCTAAAGACCAATCAGCAACACAAGCAGTTCACTTTCTCCAGTTGTCTGCTCATTGGTCCAGTCCCATGTGCAGCTGGAGAGGAGTCCTAGAGGTAAAAAGGGGATGGAGTATTGAGATTCTAGCCTCCTGAGGCCTCATCAAACTCAGGGGGTGATCCTCTGAGCAGCAGAGCATGCACTAACATTTAGCATGGGTGAGAGTCCCAGTGAATGCCAGTGGGACTTGTGTTGTGCTACATTCTAGCTCTGGGCTATCCGTTCAGAGGATCATGCTGTCAGTTTGCAGTTCAGAAGTGTGACTGACTGCCCATGAATATCGAGAGAGAGAGATCTCTTTGGAAGGGATGTGTGTGAGGCTGCTTTCACACATGCAGGAATGTGTCCTTAGAAGGTCAGGAGGGGACACGCATGCAAGTAGGGCACATCTTTGATCATGTGGAAATGCCCAGAGGTACATGATTGAAGCTTTTATGCACGTTTACAAGGACAATTGACAGAGCTGGATTTTGCAGCTCGGTGAATCGCCCATTTAAATGCGCATAAAAGCTTCAATCATGCACCTCTGGGCATTCCCCCATGATCAAAGATGCACACAATTTGCATGTGCATCCCCTCTCCTGACCTTCTAAGGACACATTCCCACATCTGTGAAGCCTGAGTGTGCAGAGCCATGAAGTCAGCGATTAAAAGGGACTCTTCATATGATATGTGCACAGCTTATACATACAATGACTTGTGGGGGTATTGTAACAAGGACTGGTTGGCTGGCAGAGCCTGACCGTTGAAGAGGTTAGCACCCATCTCAAAGGCTAGTGCACCTATTACTAAAAGATTGTGCACTAGCAGGTGCTAAGGAGGAGTAGGAGCAATTCTAAATGGAGGCTAGAGCCTCAGTTCCACACAGCTGTGCAACAGCTCCACAGGCTGAGTGCCTGGATGGGGTCAGCTGGGCTAGCTGTGGTTGTTAGACCAGCCCTAAGCCTTAAAAGGGAGCCAAAGAGCTTAGTGGGAGACAGTTGTGAGAGAGGTAGAAGCCAGGGAGGGTTTTGGCTGGTTGCAAGGAAGGACTATGCTGCAAGGTGTCCTGAGAGTCCATATGTAGAACTGTTGGTGATGATTTGTAAGGAGCACTGTAAATAAAGGATGCTTTGATGATAAAGCTCCTGTGTGGGTCTGGGTCTTTGGGGCTGGATCCTGATGAGACACACTCCAGGACCCAGTGGACCCTGTTACAGGTATGTTATCCTCCTGCATGTACTGGCTGCTGTAAACAGAACAGAAGGAGAGGAGTTACGCAAAGGGGAATGGGATGAAATTGAGCAAGCGGAAGGTTTTGGCTGGATATTGGGAACCATTTCCTAGTGATGAGGCCTGTTAGGCTGTGGGATGATCTCTCTAGGGAAATGGTGGACTCACCATTGCTTGAGTCAAAGCTAAATGGACTGGACAAAGCCCTGGAGCTGTACTGTAGAGAACAATCCTGTACTGGATGAAGTGGGAGGGAGAGAAGGAAAAGATGAGCTCTCTGGGTTTCCGGTGCTGATTTCTGTGACTCACTGGAAAGTGTGTGAATTCTGCAGCCTAGAAGGCAAGTATCAAGGAACAGGCATTTACTCGAGAAGAGACAACCCCAGAGCACTAAGCCGTGTGACAAGCTCAACAGAAACTCCAAAGCACTCTTGCTATTAATAGGGAGGGGCAGAGGCAGCTGCCTGAGGTCTGGCCAGCTGCCAACAGCAACCACTGGAAGAAAATACTGTATCTTTCTACATTGCTGGCACTCCAGACGTGCAGGCCAGGAGGGGCAGAAAGCGAGAACAGAGAGGGAAGGAAGGGAGCGGCTGACATGAATGGGAGTCACAAGCGTCTTTCCACCATTCAGTCACATGTTCCAGGACATAATAAATATTTTCATCTTACTCCTGCAGAGGGGCAAGTGGGGAGGGTGCAACTCTCCAGATTGTGGTTTCAAAAGCTGGCTAGCTGCAATTACAGTTTAAAAAATGTTTGAGCATGCTTGGAACTCCCAAGGAAACCATGAAAAGGAGGCTGAGAAAAGAGGAATAATTATTAGAAATTCCTAGGTCCATGGACTACATGGGCCCTGGGTGTGTGCCCATGTGTGTGGTTTATCTCTCTCTCTCTGTGTTTGATTTATTTTGGTATGTGTACTTGTGGTCTTTTATCTCTCTGTGTATGTGTACCTCTGTGATCCAGCCTGTTTCTTTTTTGTGTTTCTATGCAAAATTTATTGAAGTGTGTGTGTTGAAGGGGCAAAGACCAAAATGAACTGGATTTATCTGATTTACAAGCTGAATTTAAAGACTTGTTTCTGTTAACAAATTGGCAGTGGATTGTGTTCAGTCCCTTTTCAGTTCCTGGATCTGATCCATTCCCTATCCTCCAGCAATGAAAGAGTGAACTCGGGATAAGGGATGGGAGTTGATCAGGACTTGGCAAAGGTCCATGATCTGAACCATCCTGTTCCTTCTCCCATCCTGAGTACAAATTATTGATTTCATTAAATTTATTAACCGCCCCCTCATGCCAACGGCATGAGGGGCAGCTTAAAATATTATAAAAACACAATAATAATAAAATCAACAACAATAAAAACCCAAACCCACAACAATTTATAAAACATCACTAAAACCAAAACTAGAGCAAAATAATGTTGATAACTTGAGTTCTTGATGTAGTCAATCTCTGCCATTCAGTACTGCTACCTTTGGGCCAGGGGTGGGAAATCTTTTCCCTCTTTCTCCCCATTTTGACAACTAGTACGAGCTTTGAGGACCAGATAGGAGGTGAGGGTGGGAGTGTCAAGACTAGCATATGCAGTCCTACAAGGCAATGAAACATTACAGGTGTTCCAACCTAGAAGAGGATTTCCAATGAGGGCGAGAAAGAAGCCCCTCTGATTTCTCTATGGTACTGCTAGTGGCAGGGATCCAGCGATCTGGATCGGTGGCTTACTTGGGTTTAGCAAAAGCTTTGCTCCTAGAAGTCTGGCTCAAAATCCTTGTAGCCAGGTTGGGATTGCTCTGGCAATGTTTGCAGTTTCCAGAGACACAGCCACACCTCAGCAAAGTCTAGGTGCCTTGTACTTTATTCCTGTGTCCAGGGGTGCACCGTGCTACTTAGGTGGGTGTGGGAGCTGGGGGCCTGAGCCCCCTCTTCCTCAGCTCTACCCTCTGCCTCCAAGAGCATATGTTCCCTGTCCCTCCCATCCAGCCATGTAATGCTGTCCCCTACCCTTGCCTCACACTCCCTTTCTCTTTCCTTTGTCACCCTCTCTGGGAAGCAAACAGTGCTTCCTGGAGGATCAGAGATTGGAGCAAAGGGCCCAGAGGTGTGACCAAGAAGGAGGGGTCAGGGCTGCCCTTCTCTCCTCTTGCATCTGTCCTGGGCCCCAAAGTGTGTCTTCAATTCTGTCATCTTGTCCCTTCCCAGAGTCTTATTTGAAAGGACTGAGCCCAATGACATCATTAATTGTTTGGATGTTGTACTCTAATACTTCTGATTTATCAGCTCCTGCAGACTCTGACCTGAGCTAGCAACACAGGCAAGAAAATGTGCTTGCGTTCTGCTTCTACTAATGAGGTGTGTCCAGCCTGTCTAATCATGATCTCAAGGAGGCTGCACAAGAACAGTAACTGATGCCTTATGTTTTTCCAAGGCTCAGTCTCAACTTTTCTGTTGATCCAATTTTGAGAGTTAAATATCAACTTGGGATCCCACAAAACTGCAAAGAGTGACATGCCACGTATACAAAACAGCATAGCAGTTGGGATCACGACCCCATCCCCAGTTGAGGCCCTTTTCCTCAGTCTGGCAGCCTCTGATATGAGGTGTGGCCAGCTGGGAATATGGGATTCCAAACGCTACTGGATTGTTATGGTACCAGACTGAGCACTTGAACATTTGTGACCTTATAGTTTTGTAGGCATCTTGCTTGCCGTGCCAGCAAGACTAGGTGGAGTGCATTTTGTATAATAGGAAAGTCAGCCCTGCTCCATGCCATCGGGTCCTTTGAAAAGCATGGCATGACATGTTGTAAGTTGCCCCCAGCTGCTGCTGGCAGGATGGGGTGGCTAAGAAATTGACTTAAATAAATAAATAGCATCAGAGCAGAGCATTATGGGAAAAGATGTATCCTGGAAGGTGCTCTCAGGGATGATGCCAAAGCACAGCAAGAGGTAGTGGGTGCTCCACCCCACAAATATTTCCTGTTGCCCTTTCTGCTTTCCCACCTATAGGAGAAGTAGAATAGCTTCATAGGGTGTCTTTTAATGAGCGAGGCTTAAGGGGCATCCATGGCCACTGAGTGGAATGGCTGTGGAGCACCCTCGCACATGGAGTGCATGGGGAGAGATTCTAACAAGTAAACCTGTTTCCCACATGCTACTTTAGCTTCCCCCACACGATGCACTGTGGATTTCTTGGCAGTGCCCTGTGAATGGCCATGAGTGGGTGCTACATGGGTTACGGGGGCATGCATCACCCCACACCACCTTCACGTCCGCATTCAAATGAGTGGTTGTGGGTGGCCATGTGTGGTAGCATCTCATTTAAAAGCACCCATACTCCGTGTAGCAAAATCCTTGCTCCCCAGATGCTGGCCTTGTTTCACTTTTGCTCTCCCTGCAAATTAATTATTCTAGTGTCTCCCCTGCTCTCTTCCTCCAGCAAAGAATTCTGCCATTTAGAGGGCGGCTGCCACGTTGGTACTCAGTATGTGAGAGAGTCGACAAAGCAGTTGAGATGGTACATTTTATTGGTAAATTCTGTTAGCGCAAGTTGTGCAAGCTTTCAGGGTTGAGGAACTGCTCTTTGTAACTTGGAAGCTTGTGCATGCTCACCAGTAAAAGTAGGTCCAGTAAAAGGGAGCATCTTAACTGCTTGGTCTCTTTTCCACGGTCAGGCACAATCTGGCATGTGAAGAAGCAGTTTCCAAACCCATTCAACCCTTTTTCAGTTGTCTCTCCAAACACTTGATTTGTGCAAGTGATCCTTGAAAAGCTAGGTATCCTCCATCAGATGTGAGAAGGCAGGTGAGGAATGATCCTCTCTCTCTGTTCACTAACTGCCAGGTGTTTGTTTGTTTGCAGTCTTCCAACTAATTTACAAAGGCAAGTGAGTCAGGGAATAGAAGTGCAAGTGTTTTTCTGAGAGGGGAGTATTTGCGTGCAATCCCCACTTTGGCACCAGTTTAGTTTCTTGGCACATTATGCAGCAGCTACTGTGCTCAGCAGGAGAGTTTCTGCCAAACAGCCTGCAAGAATTTGGGATGGGATCAGAAATCTACTATTGTACAGGAAGCATGTGACCTGTGGCCTCAAGCTACACATGACACACACCCACCCCATGTGACCATTGGGGACAGGGAGGGAGAGAAGGAATGTTAGCACAGACACTGTATGCCCTGGGTCTAGGAAAATGTAGGTGTGTCCAACAAGGAAGGCGCTGGCTCCTACCACACCCACAAGAGAATCCCTTGGGGACAAAGATAAGAAGAACCATAATTTGGATTGTCTCTGCAATAGACTAGTCTAACCAAGGCCCTTTTGTGTGTGTGACTTCTAATAGCAGGTAAGCAACTCATCTCAGTCAGCTGCGTTTCATTTCCTCAAATTACATCTATTTTTACGCTTTCTAAACGTTAAGTCATACTCCACACCAACAAGCATTGGCCATACTGGATTGCCATACCTTTGTGAATCACTTAGCTTCAGCCAAACCAAAGGCTCCAACGTTAAACCCAGACCTATCGGCAAAGATGCCTTCTATGTACAGATTGACATGGAGGGAGTTGTATCAGCCGCTTCTGTGGTCTTCTGCCTTGCTGCCCCCACCCTTCCGTATCCAGGATTTCAGTGTTTCCCACTACAGGCTGTTCCACTCAATTATGTTTGGGGGAATGCATCAGCCTAGCGTAAAGCATCTTTCCTGGCCCAAGACACTTTGTGTGTCTTTGGCATATTGAACCTGCATTTAACTTTTCCACATCCTCATCACATGTTCAAATCCAGCTCAGATGTGCTCTTGTTAAGCTTTCCAGTGCTGAGCATCTCAAGTTCCCCTCCTCCTGATTTCTTCCACAGTGCTCCTCTAAGATGTGTCAAATACATTTGGGGCAAATGAGTGCTTAGGGTAGGTGATCAGGGTCAGTAGCTTTAGAGAGCAACTGATCTAGAAGACAGTGATGGATTCCAAATTGTCACAGCACCGGCCTTCAGGGCAGTGCTGGCAGCCAGTTTATACCCTGTGTTGCTCATGTTCAATAGTTGCAAGACTCAGGGTAAGTGGGCATCAATGGGGCTGTATGTATATGTAAAGTCTGCAGGGCTTGGCCTTCTATTTCTAATTCTTTCTTATTACAAGGACTAGGGTAACAGGCACATGAACATTTCTCCCCCCAGGCACCTTTTCTTGTCACGTGGGTAGAATAAAGAGAGAGAGTAGTTGGTTTCAAATCCCTCGTGAGCTAGTGCAGTTCCTCTGGGGGGCAAATGGGCCTGACCTCTTCATCCAAACTAAACCTCTTTCCCATTGTGCATGCTCAGGAAAAAACATCTCTTCATTGGGTGTTTTCACCCATTGGTTGCAGGGCTGGCCACCCCTGGAGCTGCTCTGGGGGTGAACCCCCACGTCGACCCACATCTAGTCCCACTTGGGTTGGGTTTAAATGGACGCAGCAGGTTTCCCAGCCCATGGTCTGCCCGCATGGTGCCCCCCCTACACCACAGAGTTGCGGGCTAGCGCAACCACAAAGCTATGGTGTTGCGCAGAGCAATGGCTGACCAGATGCAGAGCATCAGTATGGGTCCACACATTAGACTGCTGCTGCACGTCAGGCTGGTCACGCCCTGGGTTTGGTCAGCCCGCTCTGGGATGTTCCATAGTGCCGCTGGTGGGGCTGCCTGCTCTGCTTCAACATCTGGCGGACCACCTTTAGACAGATGGGCATTGGGCCACCAGGGTGGGGGTGACGTTGTGGAGAAGAAGCAAGGCTGCTGTCTGTCTGAAAACATCCATTGTAAAGGTAGCCCACACCTAGGGAGAGCTGCACTCCTAAGTGCCTCCGAGCAAAATACAAATAGTGCCTTCGAATGGATTTCTTCTCCCAGACTTTGATAAAGATCATTTTGATCTTAACATAAGAAATCTTGAATAATGGCTGAATGGTTCTTAAGCAAGTCCCTTTCATTGACAAGGATCACTAATAGTCTCTAATTCACTTCACCCTCTTCACTTCTTCCACCCAAGCGCAATACAAGCTACCTCTTTGGTAGCAGTCACCAAAGTGGGCACAGCGAGAGGCTGAAGATTCTAATGAGATGGGAGCAAGGTTAGTTTGGCATTGGTGCAGCAGACGGGAGAGAGTTGATGAAGAGGAGAAGAGAGAAAAACTGACAGGAGGATTTCCCAAGTCTGCAACCAGGATTGTCACTTCTCCCAGTTTTATTGAGTCTCGTGCTTGACGGGGGGAGGATTTAATTAAAATCTGAAGTTACAAGACATTCATACAGTTTTCATTTTAAAAAGCCTAAGTTTCTAGTCCTTGTGCTTGCAGAAAAATACTTGAAAATAGGGCTGCTGTGTGCCTAGATGCTCACACACTGGAAGACAAATTTTAACACACACCCCCAATATAAACTTAAAATGGCATGATTTTTGCAGCCAGTCTCATCGTTTTAAGGGTCTGACTCATGATTTTTAAACTCTAGGATTGACCGCTTTGTCTGTAAGCTCACCACACTTTCCCCACCAATTAGCTCCCACCATTATCTCCCATCACCCCTATGATTTTACCACTTCCATCCTTTTATCCCCCATCACCCCCATGATTTTACCACTTCCATCCTTTTTTTGTTCTCACTCACATTCTTAGGGATTTGGCTGCCAAGACAGCATAGCATGCAACAATATAACTCATATGACATTGGTTAGCTCTCCTGGTAAACTTCAGCCTTGCCAGCTGAGAGGAGACCCTACTTAATCAGACTGCTGCTGTTAAAGGCTGCAGCTTTTTTCTCATATTTACAAAACCAGTTTTCTGAGATACCAGTGATCAAACAGAGGGACACACACACAAAAATAAACTTGGAGAACAGAGTCTGATCTCTGTTAAACCAGGCATGTGTTTGGAACAGGTTTGTCAACTAGAAAACTTTTACATTACTGACAGTCCTAATGTTGTTTTCTCTCAGCAATATATATATATATAATGTATATATATTTACTGGCAGCAGTGTAAAAGCAACAGTTTTTACTGGCAGTATGTAAGTTTACTGACCGTTAGCAACCCTGGTTTGAAATTAGAAACTTGACTGCAGTGAAGTTTCTCCGATTTTGACTGCTATAACTGAGACCAGCACCCACCAGCAAAGTTTGTCACTTTAAAGGAATGTAGCAACTCCCCAATAAAACCCGCCTAGGTTGGGTTCCGCTCAGTTTTATTCTCACACATCCTCGAGGCAAGTTTAATAATCACTCGAGTAGGAGGCATACAGCACCTGCAGCGCCCCTATTGTAACTATTGGGGGTGGGGTAGATTCCCAAGTGAACTATGCAAGAATAAGTGGCTTCTGTTAGTCGAGGACAGATCTGGCACTTAACTAGAAACTTTATAGAGTCAAGAAAATGGAGAAAAGGGAAAGGCATAAGTATTGGATCAAAGAAAGGGCTGGTATTGCACAGAGAAAACAAGGGGTGGGGAATGTCTGCAGAAGTCTTACCTTGGAGAAAGGGTTGGCTCCAACACCGTTAAAGAGAAGAGCTTGCTTTGCCTTAGTCCTGTCTGCTCGAAACCCTGAACTGCAGTGAGAGAGTGCTCTGCCTGCTGGGGCTATAAGTTTCCTCTGCTGGTCGACTGGGATGTGCAATGGGGTGGTGTCTTTTACTGTGTTTTAAAGGAGTTTCTATGAATCAGTCTAGCTTTAAAGGGGGAAAAAAATGATTAAGCTACGCCCTGCTTTCTTGGCAGTGAGCCAGGAGTTACTGGGAGGGAGGGACCCAGCAATTCAAAGAGATCTCTTGTGAGGTTCTCTCTGACTCAGTGCAGCACAGAGACCACAGGCTGGAAAAAGGAGCGACACTCAGCCAGATGAGTAATGGGAGACATACCAACAATGTCTGTTTACACACACTGATTTCTGGTTGCCATCAAAAAAATGTATAGTTACAATTGTGGCAACCAGGCTGTACAATGCGCACAAACACACACACAAATGAAGTGGTCCAGGGTGGTGATGCCTGCATGAGTAACCACCAGACTACAAGCATCTTGAAGAGGGATTTCTTAAGGAGCAGAGGGACATGATGCTGATCATTTGTAGTATACAGGGTCACTTGCCGAATATCCTAATGCCACGATGGAATCCATGGTATAGCCACACCTTGAATACTTGTGCTTCTGGCTGACCCATCTCAAAAAGGACATTATCAAACTGGAAAAGTTGCAGAGAAGGGTAACCGATATGATCAAAGGCATGGAATGGCTTTCAATTGAAGAGAAAGCTCAATAGGTTAGGGCTCTTCGGCTTAGAGAAGAGATGAGGTCAGTCATGATAGTTTACAAAACCATGAATAGTGCAGAGCAAGTAAACAGGGAGCTGTTATTTACACTTTCTCAAAATAATAAAACTTAAGGCTGCTTTTAGACACATGCGGCGAATACGCTGCATAAAATCATGCTGTAAGTAAATATGCTGTGTGTGGGATTTTTAGACGTGACATTTTGCGCATTAAAGCCAGAGGCGTGTCTTTTGAAGCCGCAAATTAAATACCTTGATGTTGAGGTATTTAATTCATGGCTTTAAAAGAATGCGCAACTGGCTTTAACGTGTGAAATGTCACATCTAAATCCCACACGTGGTATATTACACGTGGCGTGATTTTATGCAGCGTGTTCGCTGTGCGTATGTAAAAGCAGCCTAAGAGACGCCTGATGAAATTAACTGGTAGCAGCAGAGTTAAAACAAAAAAGGGGAGTACTTTTCAACTCAGCATGCATTGAATCTGTGGAACTCCTTGCCAGATGATGTGATGGCCAATGCCATAACCGAATTCAAAAAGGAATTGGGTAAGTTCTTAGAAAAGAAGTCCATAAATGGCTGTTAGTCCAATAGGTCAGGGGATGAGGTCTCTGACTGTTGGGAGCTGGGTGAGGAGCAGGAAATGGATCGCTCCATTATGACCTGTTGTGCACTTCTCTGAGGCAACCAAAGCTGTCACTTTCTGAGACAGGATTCTGGGATACAGGGCCTGGTGTTAGAGCTGAAAGAGGGTACCTGCAAAAATAAGTAACCCATCAGATTTCCCATACCCAAATCGACCTGCCAACATCAGGTACTGATTGCGACCCGATTCAGGTACCTGACTTCCCAGAATGTCAACTTCCAGTACCAATTTGTTTTACTTTTTCATCAATATTACCAACTTCCAACACCTGTTTCAGTATTCTGTCTCAGAAAATTGACTTCCTCTTTTGCTGAATTAACTTGCCTCCTAAACAAGTTTACTAAAATCAATTCAGTGTAAACTACTACAGCTTAAACTGGATTAAGACTTGTATGGACTATGTATTTTTTGTAGTGGCTTAAGAGGGCTTCTCTGATTGGATGCTAGGATACCTGCCTACAAGCCACTGCACCTATACCAGTACAGTGTGCAGCAGTGTGACTGATAAGCAATTCCTGCAGTGCAGTACAAGCAGTATGTGGAAATGGAAGGAGTCCGGTTCTTTAAACTGTAAACCAGTTTACAGTGGAACACCGGTACAAGCTATAGAGCAGACAAACTAAAGTTTGGGAAGATGTGGATGCACTCGCCAGCTACTGACCTGTCTCTAATCTTCCCTTTTTAGGGAAGGTTATTGAGTGGGTAGGTTATTGAGTGATCCAGCTCCAGGCGCATCTGGACGGCATTGGTTTCCTGGACCCTTTTCAATCTGGGTTCTGTCCCGGCTATGGCACTGAGACAGCGCTGGTGGCCTTGGTCGATGATCTCCGCTGGGAGATGGATGCAGGATGTTCTACATTTCTTATCCTGCTAGATCTCTCAGCCACTTTTGATACCGTGGACCATGGGCTGCTGTTGAGACAGCTGCAAGACCTGGGGTGTCTGGGCGGGATTGTTCTTGAATGGTTCCGCTCATTCCTCTCAGGGAGGAGCCAATGGGTGGTGTTGGGTGCTGAAACATCTTGCCCCCGCGCCTTGTCCTGTGGTGGTCCACAGGGTTCCATTCTGTCTCCTTTATTATTTAATGTATACATGCAGCCCTTGAGGGAAGTCGTGAGAGGATTTGGGGTGCGATGTCACCAATATGCTGATGATACTCAGCTGTACCTCTCTTTTTCAGCTGACCCAGACCCTGCTGTCTCGTTGCTATCCCAGTGTCTGGAGGCCGTGGTGGAGTGGATGCAGCAGAGCAGATTGAAGCTCAACCCTGATAAGATGGAGGTGATGGTGGTGGCGAGGGAGGTGTCAGCTCCCCTGATTGGGGGTGTGTGTGTGTTTGCCCTTCTATAGCTCAGCAGGTCCGGAGTCTGGGGGTGGTTTTGGACTCAGTTCTCCGCCTGGACCTTCCGCCAGTTGTATCTAGTGCGGAGGCTGTGTCCATACGTCTCCAGGCCAGGGCTGGCCTCCCTCATCCATGCCTTCGTTACCTTGAGGCTGGAGTACTGTAATGCACTCTGCATGGGGCTGCCCTTGTTCCTGGTCCGGAGGCTGCAGCTAGTGCAGAATGCGGCGGCCCAGCTCCTGACGGGGACGGGTCGTCGGGAGCATATAACACCTGTGCTCCGAACTCTGCACTGGTTGCCAATAGCGTGCCGAGCCAGGTTCAGGTAGTGATCTATAAGGCCCTTCATGGTCTGGGTCCCTCGTACCTCAGGGACTGCCTCACCCTCCGTGTCCCAGAGCGGCTCCTTCGGTCTGCCAGGGGGGCCTTCTTGGAGGTCCCCCGTGTCAAGCGGGGGGCCACAATGGAGAGGGCATTCTCGGTGGCCGGGCCGCGTCTTTGGAATTCCCTCCCGGAGGAAGCTCACCTGGCCCCAAGCCTTTTGACATTCCGGCGGGCTTGTAAAACATGGCTGTTTGCCCAGGCCTTTGGGGAGGAGGGGAGGTTAGAGTTTTAACGCTTCCCTACCTTTTATTTCTATTTTATTTTTCCCAACCCTGTTTTGGTCTGAATTGTTGTTTTTAAGGGTGTTTTTTTTTAATTGTTGTTTTTATGAATGATTTATTGAATTGTACATCTCCCTGGAATGCTGTAGGCATGGGGGGCAATTAACAAATGTTTAAAATAAATAAATAAATAAATAAATAAATGTTGCCAAAATAGGGGATAAGCTCCATGCATCTGACCACACCTCCATTTGTCATGGCTTGAACTAAGTGGAGCTGAGGCTGCTGTTAGGTTTCTGAATGTAAACAAGCTTAGTGATTCTTGGAATGCTGTGTGCTGTTTGGCAGATGGAAGGGAATAGCATTCAGAATCAACAGGGTTTGAAAGGTTTCATTGAAGAATCATGATTTTTTAAATCTTTCAAACCCTGCTTTATGGTTTTACAATTGATGGACATGCAAGCTCTGAGGATATCCATGTGATGAGGTATTGTGCAGAGGCATGTGATTAATTTCAGAACCATGTGATGAATCAAATTTGTCATGCATGATCTTTCTGGGCTAGAAACGGGAGCTTTTATTGATGCCACTGGAAAAGGAAGAGACCTGGTTTTACAGTATGGAATGCACAGCATTTTCTCATAGGACTGGCTGGTTCTGAATAATGAGACATTTAAAATTACAGCATACTATTTTAGGTCATTTTTGATGTTTTCTCAGGGGTAGTAATCAGGATTTTCTGTTTCCTGTGAGGCTTACACAGTTAGATTCGGGACAGTAATGGCGCCTGTTACCGATGCACGCCCCCCCCCCCCCAATGAAACAGGACAACATCAAGTGGGTTTAAACGACCGCACTCTTTATTCAAATTAAAATTAACTTCGGATTAGAATCGGTGGGGTAATCACTCATATGATTTGGGTCCAGTACCTCACACAAACAATAACTTGAACTTGAACTCAGGGATTAGCCCGCTATACCATCAGGTACCAATCCCTATTAACTGCCCCAAACGTCTCCCTCCTCCCTTATGATGGGCTACCGAGCCAGGAAGGAGGATAGTGCCCTCGAGCTGGGGACAGTACGTGTCCCTACTGCCTTTGCGGTCACTTCTCCCAGGGGGCTGACTCCACCGCTTGCCATATCCTGCAATTGTGGCAGGTGTCGCCTCCCCATCTCTTATGGAGATGCCCCATATTCACATTTAATCCTTACCTACCTCTGGTACTGAACCCCTCAGAGTGCGACAAGTGTAACATGGAGCAGATACCTAATCATAACCTAAAGGGATCATTGCCAATTAGACCAAATAGCCCCCAACACTATGAGGAAGGTGAAAAAATGGGAAACCGTGATCCAATTGTGTTCACCCATCAAAAATTCCTTCCTGGCCCAACTAAGCAACCAATTTCTCCATAGTATTATTGGGCAAGTAGGAGGGTGCTGCTCCTTCTGCCGCTACCTCCAGAGGAGGCGAGCGGCAATCAATAATAGCACCGCCCTCCTCAGGGCGGTGCTCCAAGCACCTTGCGTGCTTTTTATGCCAAAACACAAGCCCGACCAGGGCTACCTAGCAACCCCAGCCGGGTGATTGCAGAGCAATGGCCGCTCACTTTCCGTTCCCCTGCAGGCAGAACCATTGCACCCGCGGGGGGTGGGGGGTGGGACGACACCACATTCTCTCCTCCAGTCCTGCCCCATTTTCCACAGGGGGAGGGGGCATGGCAAATTGCTGTCGCTGCCACGGGGGGCCATGAAGGGGCACTTTTCACAGGCTGAAGGATATGAGAAGAATTCTGTTAGTTAACATTTAAGAAATCTCTTAATTCTAGCATGCTTATTATTTTTGATGTCCGTGCCAATGGCCTATGAGTTGTACAGGACAGTCCCAGATATAAAAAGCTCATGCAGAGCATAATCTTCCATATCTGGAAACCCCCACATCTAGATTATTCTTGATTCTGGACATTCTTTATAAATTCTGTCCCTCCTATATCTGAATCTGGACAAAAAGCATGTCCCCTCAGTGTGGTGAAGCACTGGGCAAGTTACTGCAGGATCAGGCCCACAGTGATTAAGCACTTCACCTCTTGTTCACCTAGGCTAGCTCTCAAAGTGTTGTCCAGCCTAGGGGGTGAGTTCATGTAACTGGAAGAGTGGAGGTCACGTGACTGGGCTGGAGCTATAAAGGCAGTAATAGCTAGGCGACAGGAGGGTGAAAGCTACCCTGCTGAGGAGGTAGGCGGGAACTCTCACCCCACCCTAGGGAGAGGGCAAGGGGTTCAGGAGGGCCCTGGAGGACAGGGTCTACCCCAGGGGATGCTAAGAAGGAGCAAACTGCCTGGGGCACCTCTAAGTAATGGTGGGGCAACCCCCTTGTACCTGGTAGGAACAGGGCAAGGGAGGAATAGCTGGTAGCCTCCAAGAAGCAAGGGAGCAGCCCATCTGGGGAGAGCTTGGGCAGTATACCAGTGGAGGGTTCAGGTGGGACCTGAGGGAAGCCCAGTGAAGAGGCCAGCCATCAAGTTCCACCTGCATGCTCTGAGGGCTTGGCCAACGGCAGGGGCCCAGGAAGGCAAGCAAACCCAGAGGAAGCAGGGAGTGGTAGCCAACTCGGTCCCCGGTAAAGAGAGTGTTGTGCCTAGCGGAAGAGGGGCTGAGTGCAAGGAAGCAAGGGCTTGGTTGGATAGTGCCCAGCCATCCAAGCAAGTTAAGACCATCTGGGAGCTCAAGATGGAGGCCTGAAGAAGGCCCGGGAAAGGGCAGAGTCAGGACCATCTGGAGTGCCTAGCGGAAGAGGGGCTGAGTGCAAGAAAGCAAGGGCTTGGTTGGGGAATCTTGAAGGAGACATCCCAGCCATCCAAGCAACTGGACGGCTTCACACCAATGCAGTGGAAGACCATCTCTCTGGAAGGGGGACTGTGAGCTGAGCTCAGGCGAAGGCCAGAGCACCAGGGGTGGAGACCTATGGTGGGACGATCCCCACCAGGAGCTAATTCCCCAGGATGACATTAATGAATGGTGGAGGGGACATTCCACTGAGAGAGAACCAGGAGGAGAACCAAAGTGAGTGCCAAGAAGGATAGAGAACCTTTCCATGGAGGGAGTGAAAGAGGACCGACAAGAGGTTTGGAAATCATGAGTGACACAGATCTTGAAGGTACTTAGCAGTTGGCCTGGGCTGTGACCCGGTTACAAGGAGGCAATTTGCATGGGTGTGGCATGGCAAGAGCCTTTTACTGGCAAAGCTGCAATAACTTGTTCCTGGCTTCTCCAGTTCTGAATAATGTGGTTATCACAAACGTCTGCCAAGAAATTCATATTCCACAAGCATATACTCCCTTGTTCTTTATAAACAGACATATATATGCTAATAGCCACCAGATGCAAATATAATTACTTCAGTCGCTCTCAGTCAGTTGCAATCCATTTTCCAGAATTTCACAGTGTGAGACACGTCTTCTGCCATTATTCCAACACTGAAGTGGGTTGGATATTATGTCTCTCCTCTTGGGTTAGTGAATTGTTGAGTTTCTTTCATTAATTATGACGTTTTCACATTAGCTTGCAGTGGTTATGGCAGTGGCTCTCAGACTGTGGACTGTGTGGACCATTGGTTTGTACTAATGATTTATACCAACCAGTTCAACGTCCTAACGTTTTGGGCTTTCTTACCAGACCTGCTCCCCAAATGGGGCCCTGAGAGCCTTGGATGTTTCAAATATTTTTGCATGTGGTTAAATTTACTACCATGAGGAGAGGTTTGTATGGTTGAGGTCTGGAGTAGTATAACATTTGGCATGTGAACTCATTCTCAACTAATTAGCTAAGTATTATTTATTTCAGAAAATTAATATTTATTCTTCTGTGAAATCACAAAATAGAAATGTTCCAGGATTCTTCAATAGCAGTGGTTCCCAACCTGAGTTCTGTGAGGCGATGGGCTGTGATATTCTATGAGGACATAGCAAGAAGCCCTCCACTAGTATGCAGAACTAGTCATGGCTACAGCAGGCTTCCCTGTGGCTAGCACAGCTACTAGATGAGGTGCTGAATCAGCATTCAAATCTCATCTGAACCATGAACTTGCTGAATGGCCTTGGGCAAGTCATCACCTCTCCGCCTCAGTTCCCCTTCTGTAGAATGAGAATAATGATGACTTACCTCACAGAGTGGTTGTGAGCGTGAACTAGATAAGGATTATAAAGCACTTTGAACAATGGAAGTGCCATGTAAGAAATACATTACAATAAATTATAATAAAATAATAATCCCCAGGCCTCCTATTCCTTCAGAGATGACCATTGCACTGAAAGAGACTGAAACTGTCCCCTTGTGCAGCAGTAGCCAGCCTCTGATGAAACTATGCCTGGCCATCCCCATCTCCAGAGGGTGCTTGATGGTCTGGTCTCCAAGAAGTTTTAAGAGTTGTCATTGGTCTGTTGGTAAAAAAAACCTTGAAATCAATGGAACTGTTCCAGGGGGAGTGGTCTGATGACTGCAGCCAAGACTGGGAGATAGAGGTTGATTGAATTGGCAGAGTGTGATAGTCACATTAGACTGATTGCAGTTTAAAGTGCTGAATACAAGCTGTATGTGGTAGTAGGGGCATAACCCCAATGTCCGAACTAGAGACTGTTCCTCATCTTGCTCTGGTTTAAACAGACTGAAACGAGTGTGCTCATTTTGTAAGACCAGCCAAAGAGATGTGTGGGGGAAGGAATTCTGCTGTCCCAGGCCAAGAAGAAGGGTGCTCTCCCTCTGAATTTTGTAGAGGGTGAATTACACTCCTGCCTGCTCCCTGCCAGTATTTGCCTCCACATCTCCCTCCTGAACCACTACCCTGTTATAGAATGTTTTCCTGTTACTTCGTGTTTGTATCGAGTTATCTGTGGGGCTTGACCCTACATCTGACAGTTCATGCCCCTGTTTTTACAGTGACTCTGGATAGACCCTGTTCCAACCCCCTTGATATATCCCTTCTCCCATTCTTTCAGTGGAGTTGGTTCTCCTCACAGCTTCATACCGCTCCCTTCACGAGCTTGCTTATCCCATTCATACCTTTTTACTGGACCGTGTCTATTTTATTACTTTGTAAAGTGCCAGGTACGCTGCTGGCGCTATATAAATGTTTGTTAATAATAATAATAATACCTGGTGAGCTGTGCAGAATGAAGAATTGCTAATCCCAAACATTCAGGGATTAGAAATACACCCCTCCCCTCAAATCATCAAACTGTGTGTGGTGGTGGGGTGTGTAGCGGGGTGGGGATGGGGAGTAGATTGGATGATATCTTTTACTGGACCAATTTATGTTGGTGAGGGTATCTGCCACACAGGACTCTTCATCAGGTTACAAGCAAGTCAGAACTAAATCTGAGCAAGTGCAAGACAGGGGTATATACATGAAATGTAAACATGATGGTAGGGAAGGTACTGACATTCAAATATAAATTAGAGAGAAGCAATGTGATGTAAATTGAGACTTTGTTAGCATATAAAACAAGGAGGATGTCTGGAATGAGAGAGACAGACAGAAATCAACAAAGGAAGAAATGGCTTTTAAAGGTATGGACATAACACCTTCTAAAGAAGGAAGCAGCAAATGCACTGATATTTATTTGCATGAGGGGGCGGCTAAGAAATGCCTATGGCATCTCAGGATGGCTTGCAACATGAAAGTAACAATAGATAAAATAACAATAAAACACAAAAATTAAAGCTTAAAACGTCTAAAAATTCACCTAAGAACAACCCCCCCCCTCCCCTAAGCTTCTATCCCAAACCCCCCTTCCCTCCCCCAAAGGCCTGGGAGAACAGCCAGTTTTTACAGACACGGCGGAAGACCATCAAATTTGGGGCCAGATGGGCTTCTTCCGGAAGGGAGTTCCATTGCCGTGGCCTGGCCACCGAGAACACCCTCTCCATTGTGGCCCCCCGCTTTACAGGGGAGACCTCCAAGAAGGTGCCCCCGGCAGACCGAAGGGGCTTCTCCGGGGCGCAGAGGGTGAGGCGGTCCCAGAGGTATGAAGGGCCAAGACCGTGTAGGGCTTTATAACCAGCACCTTGAATCTGGCTCGGTACGCTACAGGCAGCCAGTGCAGTGCGCAGAGCACAGGCATGATGTGTTCCCGTCGGCTCGTCCCTATTAGGAGACGAGCCGCCGCATTCTGCTCCAGCTGCAGCCTCCGAACCAGCATCAAGGGAAGCCCCACGTAGAGCGCATTGCAGTAGTCCAGCCTTGAGGTGATGAAGGCATGGATGAGGGTGGCCAGGTCGAGTCTGGAAATATATGGACGCAGCCTCCGCACCAGATTGATACAGCTGGCGGAAGGCAGCCTTAGCCACCATCTCCACCTGTTGATCTAGGCGGAGATCTGAATCCAATAATACTCTGACTCTGAACCTGCTGGGCTACGGGAGGGCAGATCCCCTCTACGAGGGGAGCCGTCACCTCCTTCGCCCTACCCACCACCATCGCCTCAGTCTTATCAGGATTGAGCTTCAGTCTGCTCTGCCGCAACCAATCCGCCATGGCCTCCAAACACTGGGACAGCGCTGACATGGCAGGACCTGGGTTAGTTGAAAAGAGAGGTAGAGCTGGGTGTCATCAGCGTATTGGTGGCAATATATCTGATTTCACTGACACTTGTGTCATTACTCTGGGATAACTAAAGCCGCGACCCACAAACAACCTACTTTGGGGTAGCTCCATGGAGGTCCAAGAGCCTGGGTTTCACGGAGCCTCTGTTTTTACACCACTACAAATAAGATCAGGATTTCAGCTAGTGCCTCCTTACCAGAATAGTACAGACAATTACAGTGACTAAAAAACCACTCAGATCTCTCTTCTTTTACTTAGAATTAAACTATTGTTGGGGGCCTTAAGACATCTTTTTCCTACCTAAAGTACTTCTATCTCATTTCCTCTTGCCCCTACATCTTTGGAGAATGTTTTCCTGTTTCTTTGTGTTTGCATTGAGTCTTCCATTGGGCCTGACCCTGAATCCAAGAATTTCATGCTCCTATTTTTACAGTGATGCTGGATAGACTTTGTTCCAGTCCCCTTGATATATCCCCTCTCCCATTCTTTCAGCAGAACTGGGTCTCATCAGTGCTTCATCCTATCCCCTCCACAGGCATGCTTACCCCATTCATGCCTACTGAGCTATGTAGGTACAGAGAAGCACCAGAAGTAGAGTGGGCACCTTTAGTCACAACAGAAATGGGTGTCTGGATGTGTGTTGACACCATTGTTTAGCCATGCTTATGTCCCCCGTGTTTACTGTGTTGCAGTACTTACACGATTACATCTATGTGTGCTTACTTAAACGCTGGATGTCAGCACTGACACACAGGCCTCCAAAGCTTCCCTACATGATATCCCATCATGCGCTGCTTCCTCCCCTCAGTAAAAAAAAAAAGCATGATATCCCATGATGCACTGCTCCCTCCCCTCAGTATACAGCACTGTCACTCCCAACTCCCCTCCCCTTGGTGTCGGTGAAGGTTGGGGTTGCTTCTTTGTAACTTAAGTTCTTCAAGATGGTTCCATACGTTCTCACAATGGGAGTGGATCCCAAGAAAGAGTACGTTGACCGGGAACAGAGTGAAATGATGGGGAGTGGGGAACTCTAAATGAGTGCACACAGGGGCAGAGTCATGCAGAATTAGGCTCCCCTCCCTGGGCAGCAGAAGAAGCCTCGCTTATCTCTCCTCAGTAAGGCTTCCTTGCCGATTGTGGTGACGGTGATCTGAGCACCCACCTGTCTGGGATTTCCCGTCTCCTGCTTTAATGCAAGAGGAAAGTGCTTCAGTTTTGCAGGCAGTTGCAAGACAAATCAAAGCTACTCTGTATGTTGAATTCTATGATTGTTCACCAGACGTAACAGCAAACACACTAACACACCACCTGATATCATTAGACACAACGCCAGACATGGAGAGAGGGTAAACACGTTATTTCTGCCCACAATACTTCCCAGCAGCAAATATGGGCTTAACGGAGGGCTATCAGGGGTCTAAAAAATGTGCCCATGCTTAAACGCAATGCGAAGCCACGTAGCAACTGCCATAAGCACCTGTTCCTTGTTATATCTAAAGACGCCTATTGTCTGTCTGTGTGTCTCTCTCGCGCGCGTGCGTGCGCGCACACACACACACTCATGTTTCAGCTATTTTTCTGTTGTAATATATTGTCCCCACAATCATGACTCGCTTCTCTTTTGAGGCAGGATATGGACAGGAAATAATAACATGAGATTCAGCTTGGAAAAATGCACAGCATATTATCGGGGGGGGGAAATAATTCAAAAGAAACACAGCTATTCAGTGAGAGCTGGAACTAGAAAAGCAGTAAAGGTAAATGAGACTTATGGGAAGAGTAGACAGAAAACTGGATGTGAGCTTGCAATGCGATATAGCAAAAAGGCCTACGAAGCTCCATCTATAATTGGTAGCACGCCCAGAGGCTGTTGCATAGAAAACAGTCGGGCATTTAATTGCCATTTCATTTAACCTTTCTCAGGACAAATTTTGTGTGCTCAGAAGAGGATCATAGTACCAATTTGGGAGAGTAATACATACGTAGTCAAGTTTGTAGTGGCTCAATTTATTGCCTGTAAATTCATGTTTATGTTTATATTGTTCCTTTTATTGTTTTTAGTTCCCTATTTGAATAAACTTCTAGGGGGATCCTTCATAAGTTTGTGGCACAATTTATGGTTTGTAATTATGTTTATATTGTCTTTTATGTATATGTGAGGGGTTTTATTTAAGTAATTTGATATGGACTTTTATGGCTTGATGTTGTATGTTACATTTAAAAAAAAAAAACATCTGTGGTGATAGCTTATGGTTAAGCCTAAATAAAGTAAGATTGATTTTAACCTTTCTCAGAATCGGGCGCACAGATTGCTATAAAATTACCTGAGCCCTGCGTGCTCTGCAGCTTCCACTGTTGCTACTAGGGCTGGCTTTAGATTGGGGGGGGGGGCTTTGGTGGCTGTGCAGAGCCCTAGGCAGTCAAAGGGCTGTATCCATCTGACTAGAGAGCTGGGAGCCACAGATGTAGCAACTGGCCAGTGGCAGTGAGCCAAGCTGTGTCGGTGCCTCCCAATTGCTCATTGCCTGCCAGTGCCCTCTGACCTACCTGGTAAACTGCAGCCTGCCAGGACAAACCTTAGAGCAAGACAGGTGAGGGCGGAGCTGGGGAAACTACAGACATGGAGCCCTAGAAGACTGCTTCACTTGTCTAGCTAAGGTCAGCCTTGTTTGTTATCCTAGGCTAGTGGTTCTGTACTGGTGATGAAATTTGGCTTTGGAATTTGCCAGTGTAATCAATGCCTCACATGCCAGGCCAGGAGCATAAAGACTAGCCCAGCTGGCATCACCCAGCCAAGGCATGAGCTAAACCACCTATGGCAACACCTGTCTGGCAGACTGATTGGCGAAACTTGACCCTTGCTGGGATTAGCTGGCCCAGGCTATATAACTTCAAGGTCTACTCCTTGCCCTTGGCCTGCACAACATTTTTAACCGTGACCACCTAGGCATAGAGGTTTCTGGGCTCAGCCAGCGCTACTGTTCATGTCTGGGTGGCTAGAATTTGGGTTCCAACCCTGTGGTTCCTGATGGGAAGACCCAACCCCTCTGACTTTTCAAAGCCTTGTCATGTGACCTGTCAAGTGCATGAACATTATGGCCAACCCCACTCCTCCCAGAGACAGCCAGAGCACTGGTGAGGACCACAGCCAACCATGGCTTGCAGCTGCTCGTAGCCTGCAATGAGCCTGTGCTTGGCTGCAGCTGTCTCCAGCAGGTGCATGGCCCCGGAGAAATGTTGAGGTTTGAGAGCAACCCATTGGTCCAAAGAGTTTGGAAGCTATGGGTCTAGTGTATGAGCTCAGTCTTTAGGCTGAAACCATGCAAGGATACTCAATTCCTGTTCTGAAAACATCCCATCTCATCCATCCGCTGAAATTCTGTTCTGGAGAAATAGGAAGTGGCTTCTTGTCTTTATTTTGCAACAGCTAATAATATGAGAAATTCACCCACTGCCTGAAACTTCAGGCAAAACTCCCCCTCTGTGATGAAAGAAGGCTGCCTTGCCCATATACAGCAAGGGGGAAAGCATCCCAGCCATGCAGCTACCTCAGCTGATCTGGAGCTAAATATTTCTCCCACGCCCAATTCCTCTCTTCATCCCTCCCAACTACTGTGTGCACTAAAACCCACAGTGACAAAGGAGGGAGTTAGTCACTTAGCTGCTGGAAGATCTACTACATGTCCAGGTGGAAACCGCAGGCTGTAAAAATAGAACTTCTCTGCCAGGGGATATTACCTGCCTGCCCTCCCTTGAGCTCAAGCCCAGCCCCTCCCTCCTGTGTTTCACCATACCATTTGTTCAGATGTCAGCTGGGAGGGTGGTTCTCCAGGCCTGGCTAATTCACCTCGCATGCCTTTTGCATTTGTGGGAGAGGTGGAATTCCAAGAGCTCTTGTCTCTGTCACTGCAGTTGTACAGTGTGTCAGCACTGATCACCAGGCACAATGACAGCAAACAAGCACCCACCCAACCCCGCTCATGGTCTGTTTCAGGGCTCCCCTTAGTTATTGTTGTAAGCTGGCATTCCTCCTCCACAGGGAAGCAGGGAGTTCAAATTACAGTGGAAACCAGTGAGTCTCCCAGTGAAAACAAGATGGTCCATAGTAAAGGTCTGGCAGTCTGCACGCTGCCTTCAAAAAACCACCTTCCACAGGTTTGAGAGAAATCTCTACAGTTATTGCGGTGCGTTTTCTGATCTTCTCCCTTGTCTGTGCTCTGTGGGGCTTCTCTTTTGTGAAAGCATAAGAACTGCCACCCTGTGACTATCTAACTAAGTATCCTGTTGACCGTGTCCAGCACCAGACACTCTGGGGTTAGTGTAAAAAAACAATACCACCCTGGCATCTATGGAGTGATCCATTCCCTATTGTTCACTACCATCTCAGATTGTCCAACCTATTAGCCATTAATGGACCCATCCTTCATTAACGTATCCAGTCCTTATCTGGTTATATTATTGACTTTTCCAACATCCTGCAAAAGTGAGTTCCCCAGGTTAATTGTGCTTTGTGTGTAAAAGCATTCCTTTCATTTGTTTTAAGCCTGTTGCCAATTAATTTCACTTTAGTATGCTCTGGTTCTAGTTGTATTCGAGTTGTGTATAAAGGGAAAGAGACTGAGGCAAGGGGAGCTGGTTACAACACAGTCATCTTGGCTGGCTACTTTTATTGTTCTGGCAAACTAACAGAGACGGAAAATAGAGCTCTGCCTGGCATAAGTGGAGAGCTAGCAAATCTGTAAGGGATAGTACAGCACACTAGTATTATAGGAGGGAGTAAATAACAGCACTTTTCTGCACCATTAATGATTTTGTAACTTCTATCATATCCCCTCATGATGTAAAATCCTCTACCTGCAGAAGTCAGTGGCAAAACTCCCATTGCCTTTAATAGTGGATTGCCCTGACAGTTCTCTTTTTTTCTAAGCAGAAGAGCTCTAATCTTTTGTGCCTCTCAAATGAAAGACATTACATATCTATACCCATTTTCAGGTGGGGCATCCAGAACTGCACAAAGAATTGAAATTTGGGGGGGAACTATAGATTCATATTGTGGTATGTTATTTTTCCTTTTATTTTCTCTTTCCTCATCATTCCTAATGTTCTGTTTGCCACGTTTTTGGCCACTGCCACTGAGTTATTTTCAGTGAACTTTTCACAATGGTACCACGATCTTTTTTTCCTCAGTGGCCACACCTAATTTAGAACCCAACATCCTAGATTATTGGATGGCAATCAGCCAGCAAAGCCACCCTGTACGCCTCCCCCCTCCTACCTAAAGCTCATTGGAGCAGTGCCAAGCCAATGCCAATCCTTTGGCGCTGCTCCGATGAGATTCAGAAACCCGAGATCCATATTCGTCACAGGATTTACGGATTAAACCGTAAGTGCCATTTTCGGGCAGTTACAGTTTAATCTGAATAATTAATTCCCATCCCTACAAATTATCCCCCGAGCTGTACTAGCAGGAAGCCTGCATCAAGTTTCAACTATAGTGTGGCCATGGGCTTAGTGCCTGGCTGACAGGCATCTCAGGTGGCATTCCAGATTCATTTGGAAGCCCTGGTTGGGGAAGTGTAAGCTTCCTGTGAGTAAAATCCCTTCCTTTCCCCCTGCCTTACTGGGTCCCTCCCATATTACATTGTATGAGACTGTATTTCTAATGTCTGACATGTAATTTAAATTCTAACGTGCACAGAGGGAATATAACTTTTAACAAAATGTAAGTCTTGAAACGTTTAGCTGTAGTTCAGCCTTTTACAAGCTTCATATTTCTTCTTCCGATTCTTCCAAATCTTGGTGGACAACATTTTTCCATTTCACTTTAGAGACATGCACAAGGCGTTACCCCCCCCACCCCAAATCTGGATTTGGAGGAGAAATATTCACATCTGGAGGCTATTTTACATCTGGAAGATCTCTTTTGACATTCCTCCCTTTGAAATCCAATCCATGTAACCTCTACCCGAATGAGCCTCTTGATCTGTGTATATCATTAGAAGGGACTTTGTGAAGGGGTTCAAGAAAGAGGCCCCTGTCACAGCAGCACTGATTAGCAGGACTCAGACACAAGGATTACATATGCCCACCCAGGATACCACAAGTGATGAAATTCTGCCATCACCAAAGCCAGAATTCCTGCTGACTTCAGCAAGGTCAGGATTTCACCTCCTGGTGTTAATTTCTTTGGTGCAATTATTTCTTGGGTGGAGCTCCTTTTCTCTAAGCTGAGTTGGCCAACTCTGAAAATCAAAATTTCAAATTCACAATTTTAGTATTCTAAATTTCAGCATTCAATAAAATTCCAGTTCAAATGAAATCTCAGCCCAACACTATAGCTGTGAGAATTCAAAATTTTAAATTAAAAATTTCTGTCCAAATTTGGATTTGAAATTAAATTTTGACCTAGCTCTAATTCTCCCTATTGCTGCAAGACTGTGCAATAAAGAACCTGAGACAGTGAACCTGATTCTCCCACCTAGTGTGTAGCCTCCATTTGATATCTCAGCCATTGTGTATCATAAAACCCTCTCCCATAACAGCAAAGGAGCAGGGAAACTTGACTCTCCTGCCAATTTGGTTGAGGAGAAAGATTCGTTTAGGGGTGGGGATTCTCCAGCCTGTAGGGATGTGTGAATGTGGTTCGGAGTTCGGACCGAACTCGGTCCGTTCGGGCAACCGAACTGAATGTTCGAACTGAACTCGAAAACGACCAAACAGTTTGGTCGCATTCGGGTGAGTTCGGATGAGTTTGGGCAGGAAAAATGTGAATGGAAGGCCCATTCAGGTGGGGAAAACGTGACTGGAAGGCCCAGGGAGTGGGAGGCAGCTGAGGAGCAGACTTCCTGGCACCAGGGGTGGAGAGGCTTGGAGTAGCAGGCAGCCTACCCAATC
>QEPC01000841.1:3370976-3429812 GCA_003113815.1 Sphenodon punctatus | reverse complement strand
CCCACACCTCCCCCACTGACACAAAATTCTTCTGGGCAGCAAGCCTAATTAAAAGCACTACCCAGGTACTTCCTTCTTCCTGCCTGGATCCAGCTTCTTCCTGCTGCCATCACCACCACCTCCATGTGGACCCCTGCCAGTGCACCCTGTCTTTTTATGCATGCAAATTAGGGGTGGGGTCATGCAAATTGGGGGCAGGGCCATGTGCAGCCTAGGGTTGGGTACAAACCATATTTTCCAAGCCTTGGCACGAATCAAGTTGAGCACGCCTGGGGGTTTATATTCAGCTGTAGAGCGGCAGGTTAGTCCAGTGGTTGGGTTGCTAGCAGGAGAACAGGGCTAATTTCTCTGCTCTGACAAACTCTGGGCTGGGAGGCATAACTTTTGGGGCAGGGGCAGTCATGGGCCCTGGCAATTTTTTTTACAAATTAAGCACTGCAAGGCCCCCAGTTTGCACCCCTGCACTCCATCCAGCCTCATTCTGAGAGGCATGACCCTGACCGGTCTAGTTTGCCACTCCCTCTTTTGTGGGCTTTTGTGTTCATATTCTAGTGGCTTGTCTGGAGGTGGCACATGACTATTTTAAATTCCTGTTCATACATGAAGGTAAGCTCGTGCATTCCTCAGGACAGCCAGTGCCTTGCTGCTGCGGTTCCCTCTAATCTTCCCACAGGTATTCCCCAAGCCCTGTGGGTGTACCAGGGCGTGGACTTGTTTGGAGTAGAGGGCAGGAGGGAAAGGGTGGAGGCAAATATTTGCACTTCATACTAAAAGAATGTATTTGTACAACTTTAACCTCTTTGGATCTCTCCACCCAGGTAATCACGCTGAGCAAACTCTGAAAGGTGCTCCAGACAATTAGAAGGAGCACATAATAAATCTTCCATTTGCTCAGGCTGACCTGAACTATCAGCACATCTTATTGGTGCTAAACTAGTAGCTTTGTGCTTACAGTCTGGAAGGTGCACTCCAGTTGGCAGGCAGGATGGTGTGAAGTAGAAAAAATACATCATGGTTTTCAAGGGACAGTGCTTATATAGAAGATAATGTCGAATATCTGGGTCAAATTGTCAAAGAAGCTGCAATTTATAGCCTTGAAAATGGTGCCATCATTTTGTTCACTTAGATTTTTGAGCCCACAATAACTCACTTGTGCATAAATAAACATAGGTAGTGGGCAGCTTTAGATGCAACTAAAGGAGTGGCTGAATGTGTGTGGACACCATTGTATAGCCAGCTACGCATGTTTCCCCAGGTTTAATACATTGAAGTACTTAGACGTAACGGCTGCCTTTCCACATCCAGGGGCTAATCGGGGTCCTGCCTGTCCCTTGCAACAGAAGCTGTCCTTGCAGAAGCACTCCCATGGAATTATGAGAGTTGAAGTCTATGCGGGAGAGAGGTCAGGTCTGCCCCAAACCTAAACCCTCCCAGGATGGGGAAAGGAAGGGGAGGGTGCAGGTCTCTGCCATGGATCCCTCTCCTATCCTCGCATGCATGTCATCATCCCTGCTCCCTTCTTCCAAGTGTATTTCTTCAGTGTTTGACTGGAGGTCTTAGGTTCATGGGCCAGATCCAGGAACTGGAAAGAGTCCAGATAAAAGCCAGCCATAAGTGGGATGTATCCCATGTGCTGGGGGATCCCCACCTATGATACCTTATTATTAAGGGACCCGGGTTCACTGCATTTCCCCCATTAATGGGTCCCTGCTTTATTGGACCCAGTCCTGTTGGGGAGAGCCTGCAAGCTTTTGATCTTCCTGCCTGAGGAAGGGCTTTTACAAGAGTGTGTACTGGACCTCAAAACTTGCATGCACTTACCAACAGAAGTTGGTCCAAGAAAAGGTATCATCTCACCTGCCTTATCTCAACCAGGATATTGAGAGTTGTGCTGTGGTGCAGGAATGTTTGGGCCCTGCAATGCTTGCATTGCATCAGGATGTGATGCAGGGCCAATAGGAGCCATGGCCTGGGTCCTATGTTCCAAAGGGGTTCTGCAGGGAGGCCAGACCTGGTAGCCTCCAGTCCAGTGTTCCTGAGGCCTCAGGATGGGCTATTTCTGTGGGGTCCTCTTCTCCACCCATGACTCTCAGCCCCCAGGCTGGCTGCTTCCTAGGGGCCTGCTGCCCCCTGCACTTTCAGCTAAGGTTTTCCACTTGTAAATCTGACTTTCTTTATTTGGTCCAATGCACACTCTTGTAAGAGTGAGTAGAAAGACTCCTGCCTGTGAAGATTCTGAGTGGAGAAACCAGCTTACGGCTGTGTTTCTAAATGCAGTGGATTTCAGTTAGAGCAGGAGTGAGGAACGTATGGTCCATGGACCAAATCTGGCTCTCAGCTGTTTTTTATTTGGCCCATAGATCCAGTTCCTACCCTCAAGCCCTGAACAACTGAGCGCAGGGTAACGGAGCAGAGATGAGGGCATACATTCAAGGATAAGGAAAGGATTCATGGCATAAATCTATGATATGGATCTCTTCCTTCCCTCACACATCTTTTAACTCCCCCCCCCCCCCTAGCTCCTATCTGGCCCACAGAGCCAGTATTAATTTCAAAGTGGTTCCTGGGAGGGGGAAAGTTTCTCATCCTTGATTTAGAGAAATTTGATCACACTTGTTCATAGCAGTAATTCTACGTAACAAAATTAAGAACAATATTTTAACTGTACTGTAATACCAATAGAACAAGCAGTTAATTAATGTCCTTGCATTACAAATACATGCACACTGGCGACTTTTGCTTTGTGAAATCATGAGGCTGATGTGAAATGCAGAGATCACCATGGGTGTTTTTTAATGAGCAAGACGATGGGGGTGGGGGGGGAGCATGACCACAACGTGGCTCTCTCAGAGGGTACCCACACAGATGGACCTTGTGGGGAGTGATTCTAATGGGCGGCTCCCAGCATGGCTACCGTGGCAGCCACCACACACTCCCCCTGCCATGGGCCATGGAGGAGGGGGAAGCGCACCAGGCTGGTCTTTGCAAGTGACATGTTCCAGGCGTGAGCACTGGGGAACCCGGACTCCCCAGCACTGTCTCCCGGCCAGTTCTTGTGACTTGCAAAAGCCGCTTCCAGTGCACACAGTGCTGGTGAGTGGTGGACCTGTCTGCTGGCATGGCTGCCTGCCCGTTTATACGGGCAGGATGCATCCATTTGGCCTGCCCCACACAGAGCACTCCAGAATTTCTGACAGTGCTCCAAGTGTGGCCATGAGTGGGTGCTCTGTGGCTGATAGAAACACACATCTGGCCACTCCACCTTCAGAGGGGCAGTCGGATCTGTGGCTCCTGGTGGCTAAGAGGGGTAGCATCTTGTTTGAAAACACTCCATGTCTGGGTACATCCACACTGCTCTACAGCACTAGGCTAACGAAAGAACTGGAAAATATTGGTTCTTGGCATGTAGCAAGTCTGCCTACATTGCAAAGGGTGGAGTCGTTCCGGGGAAAAAACTCCTCCAGAAATCCCCAGGGAACAGAAAGAGGATTATTAAATCCTCAGGTGTAATTAAACAGAACTCTTAGTTCCAGGCAAGTGCTCTGATGAAATCTTTTTGTACAACCGCCCTAATGCAGAAGGTGGAAGCTGTGATGGCCTGTGAGTCTATTCTCTCAGACGTTTGATGGCCCACATGTACCTTAGGAGTTAGAGAGTCTATTACAAAACAGGAAGAAAGCTTTCTTGGAGCAAATATGGAGATTCAAAGCCATTTTTAGTTTCCAAACAATGATGGAATAGCTGGCTGGAGTCCAAATAAATGAAATCACATTCTCTAGATGTAAGACATTCACCAGCAACAAAATATCTGAGCCACCGCCTAAGAGGAAAAAGAATATGTTGCAGTTATCCCCAGGGGTGTAACAAAGTGCACAAGGGCAAAGGTCATGTGATTAATGACTTCCCCCTCAATCTCTTCCTTCTTCCCAATATGAGCGCACTCCCCTCACCCCACCTCACCGCAGCTTCAAGGGCGTACCCAGACAACAATTACAAGACTTTCATGCCTTTCATCCCAAAGCTTCCCCAAACACTCTGCAGTAGGGGTGGGAATTCTGGTTCTGCCGAGATCCGATATTGCCGGTATTTGGGTGTATTGGCTTAATCCGATAAATCCGATATTTACCTGTACCGGCATACCAGATTTTTAACATTGGCCGCGGTACCGGATTTTTTACATTGTGGCAATTGAAGTCAATAGCCGCAATGTAAAAAATCCGGTACCATGGCCAATGTTAAAAATCTGGTATGCCGATACCGGTAAATCTGGTAACAGGGAGATCCGATACCGGTACATCCGGTGTCCGGTATTCTCCCCGGTGTCCCACCCCTACTCTGCAGTGTTCATAGGACCAACAGAAGGTTCCAGCACTCATAAGCTGAGATAAAGGTAGACCAAGAGATGCCAAAAACATGTTTAAGAGGCTTACTGAGATTTCCAGTCTGTGGTGGATATTTTACACTAAGGCCCTTTTTAAATGAGACACACCCACTCATGCCCACGCAGTGGACACGAGTGGGTGCGCCCTGTTTGAAAGTGGTGGCAGGTGGGCATGCATGTGTGCTTCCACATAACATGCACCTCCACCCATCGCCCATGCACGGAGCAACCGGCAAAAACACAGGTTGCTCCATGTGGGGGTATTCATGGTGATGCGTGGGGGATGGGTGTGTGCCTGTATGCGCGCGCACACACACAGACACACACACACATACACCATCCTGGAGCAACACACCCATGAACTGCCCCTCCCCCTCCCCCCCAGCTGTGGCCCATTTAAAAAGGGCCTAAAAGTTGGCAATACTTGATCAGGTACCTTGTTTATCTCTGGGCATATAGACTCACCTGTAGGAACAAGAAAATGGACAGACCAATGTTTTGGCTGAGTCCTGGTTTTTTATGGAGTCTTGACTCTTCCCCACATAGAATCATCAGACTGTCCTCCAAACATGTCCAGATAGTGTGAGTCAAACTTCAAACACTGGTCTCCAAATTTTCTTTGAACTAGTCCCCAGTGAGCCACATAGCTCTGTTTACTAAATAGCCTCATGTTGCCTCCACTCCAGGTGGTTTTAGGAGGGGCTGGTCAAAACTGGCTTGTGATAGCACCATAGACAGGGTGAGGGTGAACTGGACAAAAGGAAACATCAGCCAGAAACACTGTCTGGTGTCTGTGAGCTCACCCATATGTACATTATAAAGTGGCTTAGGAGAAGAGTCCTGTATATCCTAGGAGATCCAGGTCTGGAACAGCAATGGATGTTGAGGACTGAGGTGTGTTCCCAGAGCTGTTTGATATTTATTTATTCATTCTTTATTCATTCAGCTTTTATGCCGCCACCTCCTGCCACCGGCAGCTCGGGGCGGCGTACAACAATAAAACACATAAAAACATCTAAAAACAATTTAAAACAACAATACATAAAAGCAGTAATAATACCCCATCTAACAACCCACCCCACCCTCCCCTTCCCCCTCCACAAAAGCCAGGCGGAACAGCCAGGTCTTACATTGTCTTCAAAAAGAGGGGAGGTCTGCAGACAGACGGACCTCCGATGGGAGGGCATTCCACAGCCGTGGTGCGGCCACCGAGAACGCCCTCCGCATGGTCGACACCCGAGACACTCGGGGGACCCGCAGGAGGGCACTGCCCAATGACCGCAGGGGCCAATCCAGAACCCAAGGGTTGAGGCGGTATCTGAGGTATGTTGGGCCAAGGCTGTTTAGGGCTTTAAAGGTAAGCCCCAACACCTTGAATTGGGCCCGGTACATCACTGGCAGCCAGTGCAGAGAACAGAGCACAGGTGATATGTGCTCGCGCTGGTCCGTCCCAGTCAGGAGATGGGCCACTGCATTCTGCACTAACTGCCACCTCCGGGCTGTCACCAAGGGTATCCCCATGTAGAGCACATTGCAGTAATGTAGTCTCGAGGTAATAAAAGCATGGATGATTGTGGCAAGATGACATACGGCTTCAGCCGACGCACCAGATGTGACTGACGAAGTGCTCCTTTTGCCACAGCCATCACCTGGGCATCCAGGCAAAGCTGTGGGTCCAGGAGCACCCCCAGACTGCAGACTTGAGCCACCAAGGGGGCACAGACCCCATCAATGATGGGGGATTCCCACCCCCTCCTTTACCCAAAACCATCACCTCTGTCTTGTCGGGATTCAGTTTCAGTCGACTTGCCCGCATCCAATCCCTCACAGCTGACAAGCACCGGGTAAGCAACAAGACTGCTGGGCCTGAGTCTGATGAAAAAGAGAGGTATAGTTAACACCTCACATCATACCCCCTAACGACCTCCCTCCAACAGCTGCATATATACATTGAACAAGAGCAGGACCCCACATGTGAGATCCTGAGGAGATAATGAAAAATCACCCAAGACCACACGCTGAGTTCTTCTGACCAGGAAAGAGCGGCACCACTCAAGAACGCTACCGCCCACCTCAGCCCGGTCCTGCAGGTGAGTCACCAACAGCTCGCGATCAGCAGTATCAAATGCAGTTGACAGATCTAATAATACCAACAGGGTCGAATGACCCTGGTCTAATGCTTGGGAGAGGTCATCGACCAAGGTCACAAATGCAGTCTCAGTGCCATAACCCGGCCGAAAGCCAGACTGCGAGGGATATAAGAAACCGATTCTATCCAAATGCTCCTGGAGTTGCCGCGCCACCACCTGCTCAATAACCTTCCTTAAAAAGGGAAGGTTAGAGACTCACTGGCTAATAACTGGCTATGGTGTCAATGTCAAGAGATGGTTTCTTGAGGAGGGGCCAAACCACCGCCTCCTTCAAACAACTTGGCACTCTGTCGTCCCAAAGGGAGGCATTGACCACCCCCATCAGCAGCGGCGCCAACATCTCCTGACTGGCCTTAACCAGCCAGGATGGGCATGGGTTCAGTTCACAATGGGTGGCACGGATAGACCCAAGAGCATCACCCACATCAGCAGGTGAGACACTGAAACTGATCCCACAAAACAGGGCAGGATGGGGCTTCCATTACCTCTGGCTCTTGTACTGCGATAACTGCAGCATCAAACCAGCTATGAATCTGGGCAATTTTATCTGCAAAGAAGTCAGCAAACAAATCACAGTGATCAGAAGATGACTCCAGAACCAGGCGGAGGGAGGCCAGACTGACCAGCCCCTGTATCACCCGGAAAAGCTCAGCTGAGCACAACTTTGCAGATGCAATGACGGCAGCAAAAAACCCCTTTTTTGCTGCCCGCACTGCCACGGCATAGGAACGTAAGCAACTTCTATGTCGCAACCGGTCAGCTTCAGTGCGTGAATGGCACCACCGCCGCTCTAACCACCGCCCTTCCTGCTTTATTCGCTGCAGCTCCTCTGTATAACACTGGGACCTGCGTTGTCGACAGGAGGGAAGTGGACTCCTTGGTGCCGTATGGTCAATGGCCTCGGTCAACAGAGCATTCCAGTAAGTCACGAGGTCATCGAGCGACTGGCCGTCAGGGTCAGAGGATATATCCCCTAGGGCAATCTGGAACCGATCCAGTTCCATAAACCTCCAGGAGCGGGCCAACCGAACTGGCTCCACACCTATCCAAGGACTGACATGCGCCAGGATGGTGGACTGGAGGAGATATGCTCCGTCCATGACATGGGTTCTATTAACACTTCCCCCACTACCGGATCTCCCACCTCAAGGCCGTGCAAAATATCATGTTGAGGGTATGTCTGCCCACCTGGGTCAGGCCGGTGACTCTCTGAGACAGGCCCATGGCTGTCATGGCGTCCATGAAATCACGCTCAGCACCCCCAAGACTGACGTCAGCATGGATATTGAAATCCCCAAGGACAATGGACCTTGGGGAGCGCAAGACCACCCCCGACACCAGCTCTACCAGAGCGGACAGGGAAGCTGTGGGGCAGGTAGGTGCACGGTACACCAGCAGCAATCCCACTCTGTCTCTGGCCAGATCAAACACCAGGTGAAGGGCCTCGACTCCTTTGATAGATGGCACAGGAAATCTCCTCNTAACAACCCACCCCACCCTCCCCTTCCCCCTCCTCAAATGCCAGGCGGAACAGCCAGGTCTTACATTGTCTTCAAAAAGAGGGGAGGTCTGCAGACAGACGGACCTCCGATGGGAGGGCATTCCACAGCCGTGGTGAGGCCACCGAGTACGCCCTCCACATGGTCGACACCCGAGACACTCGGGGGACCCGCAGGAGGGCACTCCCCAAAGACCACAGGGGCCGATCCAGAACCCGGGGGTTGAGGCGGTATCTGAGGTATGTTGGGCCAAGGCTGTTTAGGGCTTTAAAGGTAAGCCCCAACACCTTGAATTGGGCCCGGTACATCACTGGCAGCCAGTGCAGAGAACAGAGCACAGGTGATATGTGCTCGCTCTGGTCCGTCCCAGTCAGGAGATGGGCCACTGCATTCTGCACTAACTGCCACCTCCGGGCTGTCACCAAGGGTATCCCCATGTAGAGCACATTGCAGTAATGTAGTCTCGAGGTAATAAAAGCATGGATGATTGTGGCAAGATGACATACGGCTTCAGCCGACGCACCAGATGTGACTGACGAAGTGCTCCTTTTGCCACAGCCATCACCTGGGCATCCAGGCAAAGCTGTGGGTCCAGGAGCACCCCCAGACTGCAGACTTGAGCCACCAAGGGGGCACAGACCCCATCAATGATGGGGGATTCCCACCCCCTCCTTTACCCAAAACCATCACCTCTGTCTTGTCGGGATTCAGTTTCAGTCGACTTGCCCGCATCCAATCCCTCACAGCTGACAAGCACCGGGTAAGCAACAAGACTGCTGGGCCTGAGTCTGATGAAAAAGAGAGGTATAGTTAACACCTCACATCATACCCCCTAACGACCTCCCTCCAACAGCTGCATATATACATTGAACAAGAGCAGGACCCCACATGTGAGATCCTGAGGAGATAATGAAAAATCACCCAAGACCACACGCTGAGTTCTTCTGACCAGGAAAGAGCGGCACCACTCAAGAACGCTACCGCCCACCTCAGCCCGGTCCTGCAGGTGAGCCACCAACAGCTCGTGATCAGCAGTATCAAATGCAGTCGACAGATCTAATAATACCAACAGGGTCGAATGACCCTGGTCTAATGCTTGGGAGAGGTCATTGACCAAGGTCACAAATGCAGTCTCAGTGCCATAACCCGGCCGAAAGCCAGACTGCGAGGGATATAAGAAACCGATTCTATCCAAATGCTCCTGGAGTTGCCGCGCCACCACCTGCTCAATAACCTTCCTTAAAAAGGGAAGGTTAGAGACTCACTGGCTAATAACTGGCTATGGTGTCAATGTCAAGAGATGGTTTCTTGAGGAGGGGCCAAACCACCGCCTCCTTCAAACAACTTGGCACTCTGTCGTCCCAAAGGGAGGCATTGACCACCCCCATCAGCAGCGGCGCCAACATCTCCTGACTGGCCTTAACCAGCCAGGATGGGCATGGGTTCAGTTCACAATGGGTGGCACGGATAGACCCAAGAGCATCACCCATATCAGCAGGTGAGACACTGAAACTGATCCCACAAAACAGGGCAGGATGGGGCTTCCATTACCTCTGGCTCTTGTACTGCGATAACTACAGCATCAAACCAGCTATGAATCTGGGCAATTTTATCTGCAAAGAAGTCAGCAAACAAATCACAGTGATCAGAAGATGACTCCAGAACCAGGCGGAGGGAGGCCAGACTGACCAGCCCCTGTATCACCCGGAAAAGCTCAGCTGAGCACAACTTTGCAGATGCAATGACGGCAGCAAAAAACCCCTTTTTTGCTGCCCGCACTGCCACGGCATAGGAACGTAAGCAACTTCTATGTCGCAACCGGTCAGCTTCAGTGCGTGAATGGCACCACCGCCGCTCTAACCACCGCCCTTCCTGCTTTATTCGCTGCAGCTCCTCTGTATAACACTGGGACCTGCGTTGTCGACAGGAGGGAAGTGGACTCCTTGGTGCCGTATGGTCAATGGCCTCGGTCAACAGAGCATTCCAGTAAGTCATGAGGTCATCGAGCGACTGGCCGTCAGGGTCAGAGGATATATCCCCTAGGGCAATCTGGAACTGATCCAGTTCCATAAACCTCCAGGAGCGGGCCAACCGAACTGGCTCCACACCTATCCAAGGACTGACATGCGCCAGGATGGTGGACTGGAGGAGATATGCTCCGTCCATGACATGGGTTCTATTAACACTTCCCCCACTACCGGATCTCCCACCTCAAGGCCGTGCAAAATATCATGTTGAGGGTATGTCTGCCCACCTGGGTCAGGCCGGTGACTCTCTGAGACAGGCCCATGGCTGTCATGGCGTCCATGAAATCACGCTCAGCACCCCCAAGACTGACGTCAGCATGGATATTGAAATCCCCAAGGACAATGGACCTTGGGGAGCGCAAGACCACCCCCGACACCAGCTCTACCAGAGCGGACAGGGAAGCTGTGGGGCAGGTAGGTGCACGGTACACCAGCAGCAATCCCACTCTGTCTCTGGCCAGATCAAACACCAGGTGAAGGGCCTCGACTCCTTTGATAGATGGCACAGGAAATCTCCTCGCAAACCATTCATCCTTAAAAATAATGGCTACACCGCCTCCCTGCCCCTCAGCCTGGGGTTGATGCTGGCTGGAACAAGGTCAGCCAAAATAAGCCCTGACTCCATGATCAGTCAGGTTTCCGTAATACAAGCAAGGTCAGCTGCCTGATCCAGGATTAAATCCTGGACTGTTGTTGACTTATTGGCAACCGACCTCACGTTTACCAGCACCAAACTCAGGTCAGGGTTCCTCTGACCCCCGACCCCCACATTCCCCTCATGGGAGCCCGCCAGTGGAACCGGTGCTAAACACCTGCCAATTCTTAAAGCCCTCGCTGGCCTCCCCTGCAGACCATATACCCCCCGGCCCATAATGACCCCTATGGCTGTGGGTGCTCCCCTGTCCCACTGACATCCCCCCACAGCTGTTCCATCCGGCCCCCAAAGGGGATTCCCACCCCCTCCCTCCTCCCACCCCCATTTCACCAAAAGTCCCCCTTCCCCCCCTAACCCCCCTCCCACCCAATCACCTGTTGCCCCCTCACACCGGGCAACATCCCTCCCTCTATGTGCCCCCACCTCACACCTGGCTGCACATATTGGGTCCTCCCCCCAACCCAGTCCCAACCCCCACAACATCCCACCCCATTATCATCCTCTAACCAGTTGCTGCATAAAAACATCTTTCCCCACATAACACCCCCCAGCCCCATGAAGGCCGCACCCTAGGCTTGCGGCTTTCGACATGCACCGCAGTCCTGGGACTTTTAAGGGCCCCCAGCCCAAACTTCTGGCCATACCCGCATCGCTGGCCCCGCCCCTTCCTCAGCTGATTTCCATACACCTGCTGCTCCAGGGGTCACTGTCAGGGTGCCTGCTGCTGCTGAAAGGGGTGTGAGAACATGATGCAGGGTTCTTGGCCACAGCCGCTTCGGCCCTCTAACGGCCCCTCCAACGGCCGACACCCTTTGGGTGTCGCCCTTCGGGCTGCCGCCCAACAGCCACAACCCCCAGGGGGCAGACCTTGCAGATATATACTTATAAAGGGAGGAGGGGTCAGTTGTCAACAATCCTGATGCATCCCTCGGGAGGAGTAGGGAAGGCCAACAGCCACCACAAACCCCCAACAGCTATATTTCTGGTCTGCCTCCCTTTCTCTCTCCACCTCTCCATGGAACCGGCTTCCTGAGTGATCAAATCAGGCCTAGCATTGCCTGGATGTACAGTACTTTTCTTAATTATGATGTTCCAGTGACACATAATCCTCCTCAGTGAAAGTCTCATTTGCTTTGTTCACTGCAGGATTTACCCAACAGGGGGCAATGTCCCAAGGAAGCAGTTCCAGAGCTCTTGCTCCCTCCATGTTTCTAGATTTCTGTAACCAGTAGGGGTGGGAATTTCAGTTCCCCCAATATCCGAAACTGTCGGTATTTTGCTGTACCGGCAGTTTTGGATTAACCCGGTAATCTGGGGTACCAGTACCGGTTCCCCGTGCCGGATTTTTTTACATTGCGGCCATTGAAATGAATGGACGTGATGTAAAAAAAACCCAAAAAACACTTTCCCTCCCCCATCCAGGCTGTGCAGGTGGAAGGGGGGACACCCCCCACCCACCCTGCCCAGCCTGGATTTTTTAAAATTTAATTTTAACCCGAAGTCCGGCTGCCAGTGTGGGCTCCGGGCCGCCGTCGCACTGGCGGTGGCAACCCAGAGCCCACACCAGCAGGTACTAAGCGATCCCTGGGATGTGGGGTGGTTTATCCCGGGTCCGGCTTTCTCCGCTAGTGGCTGGCTTCAGCGCTTCACTAGGCCTTCTGGACTTTGGGTTAAAATTAAATTTAAAAAAATCCAGGCTGGGCAGGGTGGGTGGGGGGTGTCCCCACTTCCACCTGCGCAGCCTGGGAGGGGGAGGAGGGAGGTATTGGGTTTTTTCCCCATTGATTTCAATGGGGACAGTTCCCCATTGAAATCAATGGGGGGGAAAACGGTACCGGTATACCGGTTTTAATCCAGTAAACCGATTTTTTGTAAACCGGTAACCGGTAAAACCAGTAACCGTTTTTTTGTCCCAAGTCCCAACCCTAGTAACCAGTCTTTCTGGTCCTGCAACAACTGCTCAGTTTCAAGTGTCTTCACAGCTCATCTTCCACTGGCCTCACCCTCCTGTCTCTCTCTCTTTCCTCACGGACAGCCTCATTTTCTCCTCCCTTCAGAGATTCAGGAGGGAATCCAAACCTCTCAGTTGTGCTAGAAAAAATAAAACCATAGCACTCTGGGCAAAATTTTGGTTTTGGCTACTTCCGGTTTCAGTTCTCATGTATTTCAGTTCTCATTTTGCTGTCCAGTTTTTTTGAATCTTTTGTACTGATTTTTGTTTCAGATTTTGAACATTGCGGTTTTTCCCCATTGAAGTCAATGGGGACAAACCGCAATGTTAAAAATCCAAAACAAAAATCAGTGCAAAGGTTCTGAAACAACAGATACCGAAAAAGAACCAAAAATTTGGATTAATCTGAAATGGCCACTAACAGGCACTTTCATTTCTATCTGGAACCAAAATTCACATCCCTAGTTATGGCTCTGATGTTTTGCAAGTCTGAGGAAGGGGACTGTGTGGCCTGAAAGCCTGCATAATCTGTCTAACAGAAGTTGGTCCAATAAAAGATATCATCCAAATCACTTTGTCTCCACATTTGGTATCAGTATACCACGCTCTCTCTAGACTATAAATATTTGTATGTCTTTCACACAGCCTCTTTTTTTAGCCAAACTAAACACCAACTGCTTGGCAACTGTCATTCGTGCCTACCAGATAGGCGTTGTTCTTGGGATCAGGTGCATAGCTATAACAGAAACAGGTGGCGCAGCTGCACTGGGGACTACAAACCTGGGTGCCAACACTCATTGATGCAGCTGTGTCTTCTGCCGCTGAAAGGGGATCGAGGGCACTCTCTTCTGTACCAGGGCCCATTAAAACACTCCTGCTGGAATTAACGGATTAATATTTACACACAGCATTGTGGATACGTGGTTGGATCCTCAGTTAGTATAAATTGGTGTACCTCTATCATACAGACATTGAAGGGAGCTTTAAGCTACCTTTGTGCCCTTATTTTGGGCTAGTCAAGGAGTGAAATAGAACAGACCTAAGCCACAGCACCCTCCATAGTGCTGAATATAGGCAGACAAACAGTACTCTGCAGTATAGCTCTATTGCCTCCCTCTGTGGCTATATCTCCCACCCTTCCAATATGCCAAGGTTTCTGTTAGGGCCTGCTCAGGAGAGCATATAGCTGTCTCCCACAGTGCCTGCACCAGAGCAGTTCTTTGCAAGCTAGCAAAGGGGTGTTTACATCAGTGTATCATAGGGTGTTAACAAACAAGATGGTAGTCCACACCAGGTGGGTGTTCACCTGCCCGTTTATTAGGTGTTCACTCCCACCAGCCACGTGAACTTCACTCACTGAACGCACAGCCCCCTCTCATGGTGGAATCTCAGAGCTGTTTGGGCAAGTGCAAGCTAATGTTGCAGATGCACATTAGTGTCTGTGTCCTATTAGTTAGGCTGCATGCATCCTCTGCATGTACAGGTCAGTCAAAACCATACAGTCGTGGGTGAAAAAGCCTAGAATGTTCTGAGGAGCGACCACTTCCAGTCCTTCTCTCCACTTTCACTGATCTGCATGTAATGACCACCTTAAAAATCCACCATGGGGGTGCAATGCGCATGCGCGAGTAGCCGGCCGTGCCGAAACCGCACTCCTGTGGCAAACCCGCTCCAGCGCTACAAAAATATACAAAAAACCCGAAACCTGAAAAAACAAAAGAAAGCAACGGCTGGGGGGATGACTGGGGTATGCCACCCAAAAAAATGGGAGAAAAAGGACCACTCACCCGACTTTGGCAGCAAAAGCAAACAGTGGAGGCTGTACAAGAGGAAGCAGGGATGAGTGTGATGGCTCCCATCAATAGCCCCTATACATTTTGGGAACCCCTCCCTCCGAAGGCTCTCCAGTACCTCTACGGGGACAGCCAACTGCACCACCCAGTCCAGCAGCACTTCTGCAATCGCTGTGCAAACCTCCACTAGTATGGTGTCCACCATGGAGGTTCCAGTGCCAAATTGCTGGCTGAGTGACAGAGCAGCAGAAGTATGGAGTGGTAAGTTTCCAGATGGTGATGGCAACATGCTTCTCCATGGGGATGGGCAACTGCATCACCATGTTCTGTTTCTCCAGTTGAGGCCTGAGGATCTCTGCTATTTTCAGGACAAGGTGATGGTGCATCTTGAAGTTTGTGACCCACTCAGTGTTTCTCCATGAGGACAGCATGTTCTCCTACCAGTCTGGGCTTTTATCTTTCACCCAGATCAGCCTTTTGGTGAGTACAGCCCTGTGCATGGCATCGGTGACTGGAGCCACGTCTCCTGACAGGTACCTCTTGGCATGTATCAGTTGCCCCTGCACGGCTTTGATTCTGCTCAGCATGGTCCATTGTCATTGGAGGTAGACCAGTGCATGGCACCGAAGCAGGAGCTGCCTTCGTGGCATGTTGCACCCAATATCCCAGCCAGAAATCAAGCAAGAGCCTTTCAGTGCCTTGACAGAAAATCATGTCAATGACAGCAGAAGACTTGGATCTGTTTGATCGCTCACAGGTTATGCTCTGCTTTGGAAAGGAAGGCCTGGAGCACAATAACAAGTACAAGGAACTTCTCAGCATGAGTCTTCTTGGCTGCGGTTCCAGTATCCGTGAACTCTATAGACCACGCACCAAATGTTTTGAACACCTTAAAGAGCTGGGTAGTTGCCTACCTAGGATTAGCTGCGCACCACACATAAGCAGCTATTGGCCACTATTGGTCATGTGTTCTTACAGGACTGGCTGCACCCTTTGCATGAGCTGCTTTTGGTTACAGGCCAGCTATTGGTTGAAAAGGTTTTTGCAAAACTTATGCTGTGTGTGTTGCTGCACCTGCACTGCCAGTCCAGGTGCCGGCATTTTACAATTCTGGCAAGGGAAAATCACTGCATGGTATGAAATGGGTAGGTGGGGGGCAGTGAAGGTCACTGTGCTCAGAATTAGAGCTGCACTGAATAGTAAAAAAAATTCCTTGCAAGTTTTTCTGAGGGTTCAAGGAGTGGTTCTGAGTGTTTGGGTTGGTCCAAGGACCCTCAGCAAATACTCGCGAGGAATTCCAAGAGCAGGGTGAGGGGATGCAGAGGCCTGAGGGAGAGGGAATGAGACAGGAGAGAGGGGCTAGAGGCCTAGCAGCAGGGACAGGGGTACAGTACTCACCCTCCGGACAGAATCCAGCGACACGGTGCCTCCTGCTGGGCCAGTAAGTTTTTAAAAAGAAAAAAAATGGCATGCTCAGAAGGGCCCCTTCTGAGCATGCTCAGACCTTTCCAAGATGGTGCCCTCTGCATGCTGATGCTGCCAACGCCATCTTGGAAAGGTCTACGCTTGCTCAGTAGGGGCCATTCAGCCCTTCTGAGCATGCCCAGCTCTTTCCCCCCCTCTTTTTAAAAATGTACACAGCCCAGAGGTAGCCACACATTACTGGATCCCCTCTAGAGGGTGAGTACTCTACCCTTTCCCTCCCTGCTAGGCCCCCCACCCCTTAAGCACCCCACCTCTGAGTCCCCACTGGCCTATTCTCTCCCCGGCCAGTGGGGGCGAGAGAAGGGGGAGCAGGGGCCTAGTGCCAGCCTCCAGACTCCTTCCCTGCACTCTGCCAAGGATTTTCTGTGCTTTGAAGTTTCGGGGGCCATTCCTCAAAACTTTGGAACTCGGAAAGTCAAGTCGAGTACCTTGGTCCTCGGTGTTTTTTGAGGAAAACTGAGGATCGAGTTTCAGTACTGCTCAGGATGTATGTGGAAGCAGAGCTGCCCATTGGGTAAAAGCTACTCATATTTGCTTATCTTTTGAAAGTAACAGTTTTTGCTTGGAATGAGCATGAGGGGTCATGACGCTATAGAAAGCTATTGCTGTGGGTTGTTTGCCTGGAAAAGCCAAATGGCTTTGACTTTGGTATGTGGATGCTATGGCTAACAAGGGTACAGGGCCTAGAGAAGCTGGGGGGTGATGGATACCATGGCTTTTGCGGACATTTGAGTGAGGCCTGATGTACAGAGAGAACTGTCAGACCCATCCTCCGAGGCTGCCTATGCATTCATAGGGTGGCACATGCACACAGTGGAGTTCTAGTACACATGATGGCATGCAGAAACTGTGCATCCCTGCTGCAGTTCCAAGTTTAACAAAATGGAAGAGTGGGAGCACTGGATGAGATGAGAAAGTTGGATGTGATCAAGACCATGAAGACCATGACTTCTCTGGATGTTTGTGCAGTACCAGAAGTAAGGAAGTCACTAATGGAGGCTGGACCTTCCATGCTGTTTTTTCTCATCACTGCCCTGATGAGAAGAGGATGATACTCATGGGGCCACTGGGAGTGCCTCTGTCAGATGGCAGAGATTAATCTCTTCGGGGAAACAAGTGGCATGGAATACAGGATATGTGAGCCGACTGAAGGAAAGCTTGTTGCCTTATATGAGGTTTGGACAAGCGGAGAAGCGCAGAGCACTTTTGCAAGAGGGGATGTTTTCTGCCTTGACTGTTGATGCTAGAGTGGGGGGGTACAAGATTTTCATGTTTGTCTGGGAGTTTAATGTGAACCGAGAGGGATTTTCAACACTACGGAAGTGAAAGCCCAATAAAATTGTGGGCTGCTACCTGCCAGTACATCACTGTGACCTGTGGATGCAAGAAACTGGATTGACACATGCAAAGACTGGTTGTTTTTTTATTTTTGCTTTCAGTTTTAACTATAGGCACTCAATAATGTTTTGGATTTGTTCAGTAAACTCAGCATTCTGTGCATAGCAAAAGGTTATTTTCAGCTTCCATGGGTGGGTAGGGATAGCAGGCGTTGGACCACCTCTCCGAGTCATAATAGCCTGGAAGAAAGAAACAGCTGGGGCAGCTTCTTCTTTCCATGGTTCGTCATGGCTGTGACTCATGACAGGGAGCAGGATACAGAAAATGAGGGGGTTGTTGAGCAGAGCGCAGCAGGGAAGAACACCTGCCCATGTATTAGACTTGTCACACTAAACCTGTTAGTAGAGGCTTCCCTAATGCACGAGAAATACATGCAGGGAGCGGAGCTGCCCCTTTTCAAGGTTCTACACGCTAAACATGCGAGTATGGGTTGCATGGACTGAACCCTGGCTCCAGGGGGCTATTAGCCTCTTGTCTCATTTGTTAACACCCAAAGATTCATAGAGCTGGAAGGGGACTCAAGGGCTATCTATTCCAGTTCCTTGCACAGTTTCAGGATTTGCTATTCCTGAACCATCCTAGGCCATTTTTAGATGAGCGTTGCGTGCTTGCGCCTAAAAATCACGTGCGTGTGAAAAAGAGTGCAGGCAGGGTTTAGACATGTGGGGACACACCTTATAGCGCTCACACATGTTTTTAAAGGTGCCAAATTGGCACCTTTAAAAAATGCACAAGTGCTATAAGACGCATCCCTGCACATCTAAACCCTGCACGTGCTCTTTTTCACAGATGCGTGATTTTTAGGCGCATGGCGCTCATCTAAAAACAGGCCTAGACATATGCTTGTCCAGCCTCTTAAAAGTCTCCAGTGAAGCCTACAACTTCCCTAGGCAGCTCAATCCACTGCCTGACTCTTCTCACAGTCAGGAGGTTTCCCCATAGGTTTATTTCACTCTAAATCTGTCTTTCTTTTGCTTGAGCCCATTCCCTCTTGTCCTACCCTCAGCAACAAGGGAGAGCAACTCATCAGTTATTTGAAAACTGTCATCATATCCCATACTCAGTATTCTCCAAGTTCAATATACCCACTTCCTTTCATAGTTGCTCATGATTTCCATTCTAAATTATTCACCAATTTCTCTATGTCTTTCTTAAATGCAAGTGTCCCAAACTGGGTGTAGTACTCCAGGTGAGGCCTAAGCAGTGCTGTGCATAGGACACAGTTGCTTCCCATGTCTTGCATACAATATTTCTACAAGTGCAATCTGAAATGACACTTGCCTTCATCACAACAGTGGCATGTAGCTGCTTCATGCTCAGTCTGTGATCCACTATTACCTACAGATCTTTCTATGCCAGGCTGCTCACAATCCAGCTATTCTCCATTTTGTATTGATTCCTCTTCCCATGTCATACCTTGCATTTGTCTTTGTTGAATTTCATTTTATTGTTTATACCCCAGTTATCCAACTTCATATCATTTTTAATTTTTAACTTATTCTCCCAAAAGTTTTGATATTCCTCCCAGCTTTGTGTCATCTGCCAGTGTGTTATGTATGCTGTCTATATACCTTCATCTAAGTCATTAGATGGATAATAGCTGCAGCAAAGAGTAATACTTTATGGTTCAGTGTCTGATTGGGAGCAGGTCTGAAGCGGGGTTCCACAAGTGACTGTACCGGGCCAGTCAGTACTGTTCAATTGTGTTATCCATCTTGTGATATTTTCATACAGGCCCCCTGTGGTAAGGTTGTCACTTTTCACAGTTTGACGCTGAAACTCCCATTTTGGCCTATGTGAGTCTCACAGCCAAACCACGAGAGATGGCAACCTTAGGGGTAAGTCCCTGCAGGAGCTGGACCCTAGGAGATAACAGTACCTTAGCCACACCTGCCACTACCATAATTAGCTGCAGATGATCAGAAGACGTTTGTGCGGGAAGAAGGGAGAACACCACCAGGATAGAAGCTGGCTGGGAGCCAGAAGTGAGAAGCCCAGCAAGGGGAGGCTGGGAGCCAGGGAGACAAGAGAGGAGCTCGCCTTTTGGACAAAGTCCTGGAGGAGCCATAACTGGAAGGTTTCTGTTTATTTGTTTTGTGATGATGGGATTGGACATTAAATAAGAAGAGCACCAAGCAAGAATAAAATCTGTAGCACCTGCTGTTTGATGTAAAAGGGATGGGAGGGGTGTCCTGACTTTGTGGAGACAGATGGTCTCCCATAGCCACATTTTATACACCAGCAAATGGAAAATGCACTAGGTGAGATCCACTTCCAGAATCTTAGAAACAATTAGCCTGCAGGTTATAAGGGCGGTTACATCATTTGCCTTCCTTGCCGGGAAACTTCTCAAGAAAGAGCTGAGTTAGGCTCCGTTGGAATCTTCCTATAATGATATTGATTTTGATGCTCTAGCAGCCTTTTATTTTGATGGGGATTTTATTATTACTGCTTTTATTATGATTTTATCTTTAATTTTCAATTCTTTGTGTGATTTTGTAATTCGTACACTCTATTTTGTTTTTTGACTGTGATTGTGGTATACTGGCTATGGCGAAAGCTAACGCCTGAATAAACTTAACCTAACCTAACCTAACCAATTAGCTGAAAATTTAGAAGGATCAAAAGCAATATGACAAGCATCCCAGCCACTTGTGTGGGAAGGGGTGGGGTGAATACCTGCTCACCAATAAAATCACACAACAATTTAGAGCAAGAAGGAAGCAAAAACTGTAGGGTTGGTGGGGTGTTACAAATAAAGATTTGTTGTAGCAACAGTTGTGTCAACCACAAAAGTAATTAATTATTAATTTTTTATTAATTTTTTACCCCACCCTTCTGATTCAAGGCAGCTGGCAACATCAAAGATATAAAATACATTAAAATCCCGTAAAACCCCATCATTCTACCCACCTACCCCACCTGGCACTCATCAACCCTCCTCCCCAAACACTTTTACCCAATTTCACCCAACCCTCTTCCCGCCTGCCAAACAAATAGGTCATACATCTTCTCCAGAAGACAAAAAGGCTCGGGCTTAGGCAGACCCCCCAAAGGGAGGGAGTTCCATAATTGTGCAGCAGCAACCGAGAATGCCCCCCTGCGTACCCTCGTAGCAAATGCATGGGCAGTTGGCCCTCACTAGGGATGGGTGAACAGATCGCGGTTCGGGTTCGGCCGTTCGGTTCGGCCGTTCGGTTAGTTCGCTGGGTTTGGGTTTGGCCGTTTGGTTCGGCCATTCAGTTCGGGTTCGGCTGTTCGGGGAATGTTTTGTTATGGGGGTTTTTTTTGTTTGTTTTTTATATTTTTTTTGTTTTTTATTTGGTTTTATATGAGTGTTTTGGGTTTTTATTTGGGTTTTTTGTTTTTATATGGTTTTTTAATTTAATTTTTTAATCTAATATTATATCTATCTATCTACACTAAATCTAACTGCTATTAACTATTCTAAATGCTATGAACTAAATGGATTATCTAATAAGTACACAGGCCTACTCCTACAAACACTAAAACTAAATCACTAATGCTATCTCTATTACTAAGTTAACTCCAACAACTGTCTACTATATCTATCTATCTATCTATCTATCTATCTATCTATCTATCTATATCTATGGGATGGGGGGGAATCACAGACAACACAAGGTTTCAGTTTCATTTCAGTACAAAACTGAAATGAAACTTAAAGCAACCTAGTAATCCTACTCTAAATGAAAAAACAGGGGAAGGGAAGGGAATCTGGGATGGAATATATGGGAGAGGGAAAGGATTCAAGGGAGGCGGGAGGGAGGAAGGAAGATTGAACACAGGGAGGGGTAAAAACAAAAAATAACCACTAAATCTATCTAAGCTAAGCTAAATAAATTATGGGGGTAGATGGGTTGGATGGGTGAAATGGGAGGAGGATGGCAATGGATTGGGGAGCTGGGAAATGCTGGGAGAGGGAGCCTTCTGAAATGCCTGTTGTTCAGGAACAGTGACTAGCTCAGAAGGTGTTGGGAAGGGGGGAGGCAGACACTTTCATTTCTTGCAAGCCTATCCACCCCTGGTGCCTGGAAATCTGCTCTTCAGTGACTACCCCTCCCTGTCACGTTTGACCTTACAGTGAACCTTTTTTGCCACCCGAACTCACCTGAACGCGATCCGAACTGTTCGGTCATTTCAAGAGGGCACCCCTGGCTGACCTCAGGGGCCATGAAGGGACATAAGGGAGGAGGCAGTCTTTCAGATACCTGGGACTCAAGCCATTTAGGGCTTTATAGGTTAAAACCAGCACCTTGAATTGTGGGCCTGTGGGGTGGGGGGGGTTGTTCTGAATTGTTTTAAAATTGTTTTTAGGTGGGTGGAGGGAATGGCTGGGTGGGAGGGGTATGGGTTTTGTGGGAAAGAAAGGGGTTTACAAATGGAGGTTTGGGAGTGGGGTATAGTGCCATTATCCCCTCTGCTGAAAAATGAGTAAAGCACAAGTATAAGGTAGCTACCAATTTAATTGCCATAGGGATCTTTGAAGGTAAAAGCAATTTCACTTTGTAAGCTATTGGGAGAAAACCTCTGTCTACTAGCAGTGGCATAATCCATTGCAACCTCAATTCATTATAAAATGTACAATCAATAAAACATTAATTATATATTCTGCTTTCCCAGAGTCATAAGGACACAAGTGTTGGGTATAGGGGGCCTTTTGATAACGTCCATGAAGCACAGCCAAATCAAACAATTGAAATCTAAGCAAGGTCTCTTTAAATAGGGGTTGGACAGTTGTATCCAATAACTTTCCATTTGGCAACTTAATTTCAGTTATGGATACCATAAGGCTATTTTCTGTGACAGATTGTTGGTCAAATCTTCCTGCCAGGCCATATCCAATACTCTCTGCTTAATAATAGAACTTTGCTGGGCATGCGATTTCTCAAGCAGAAACAAAGAAGAGAGGCTCAGCCTTGTGAGTAAAGCATTTATTGTTTTAAGCCATGGATAAGAACCAGGAGGATCCTGAAAATCTGACTGCTCTCTAAGGCAAAGGTAAGGCAGTCGATCGGAACTCAAATTATGAATTCTAGACCAAGATTTCAGAGTTCTGATGATAGTTCTACTATACACTGGTGGAGTGGCCATTTCTAAGCATATTATTGAACCTGGGACATTAGCAGGTAAGAATAGAAGCCTTCTCAAAAACTTGTTTTGTACTGGATGCGGATTATTTACTGATGCACGGATCCAAATTTCAGCCCCATATAATAATTATGCCAGGGGCTTAACTTCAAAAACCTTAAGAGGAGCTTTTAAATTAGAGCTCTCAGATGAAGCCATAAGCCTAAGGATCCCCCTCAATGAGCAGGTAGCTTTGGACAGGACTTTCTTTTGGTGCATATGCCAAGAACCTGAGCTACAAAAAGTCCTAAGTAGGGTTGCCATATATGTACATTTTTAGAGGACACTTATGAGAAATACAGTAGTCTTTATTATTATAGTATTTCTCATGTGTCTGCTAAAAATGTGCATTTATGGCAACCCTACCAAAAAGCCCTGAATAAAGCTCAGCAGAGGAGGGAGAACCCTTGGGGGGAAGCGAGCGCTGACTGAGAGCTCTGCACCAAGGACTTGGCAGCCAGGAAGTGAGACTGCTCCAGAGAGCTGAAACTCTAGCTGCAGGGGACAGTAGTATGAGTCCAGAGGAGAACCTGAGGGCCAGAGAGTGAGCAACCTGATTCTATGTGCTGAGATAAGGCAGCCAGAGGGCTGATACCAGAATGGGGAGACTGTGTGTGGTGTAGACATTGTATGAGGACTGAATAAAGAGCTGAGTGAGCTAATTCCCTGCCAGGAGTGACTGCTCCAGTCAATACCAGTCCCTGGTCCAGTCAATACTTACCACACAGAAGCCCATCCCTTGTACACCTTTCCTATGGATGTTGCTTCTGTGCAGGCTTAAGGGATGGGGAGGGGGCGGTGTAGCCGTTGTTTTTAGGGAATCATGGACTGTGAGGAGATATCCAGTGCAATTAATATCAGGGATTGAGGTCCTTCATCTGGTGATTGGTTTGGTGGGGGACAGATTAGGCTGCTGCTGGTCTACCATGCACCTTCCTGTCTGGCAGCGTCGCTCTCTGCTCTAGCTGAACTGGTGTTGGAAGTGGTGTTGCGCTTCCCAAGGACCTTGGTCCTGTGGGACTTCAATATTCACGTCAATGCTGGTCTTGTGGGGGCAGAGCATGAGTTTATGGTCACCATGGCAACCATGGGCCTTTCCCAAATGGTCATCAGCTCGACACATGGTGGGGGACATACTCTCGACCTGTTGTTTTGCACCTGTCTCTTATACACATCTAGATGTGTATAAGAGACAGACCCAACGCATGGTGGGGGACATACTCTCGACCTGTTGTTTTGCACTGGCCTTGAGGTGGGAGATCCGTTGTTGGGGGAGGTATCAACAATGCCCTTGCCTGGAAGTCTCTGTGCTTTCCCAATGTTTGGCGACTCTAGGGGACTGGACGAGGCAGAACCGATTGAAGCTGAATCCTTGTCATGAATGAATCATTATTCATTACCTCCTCCAGGCCAGGCTCCTGGCACATGTCTGCCCCTGGAGAGGTGCAGAGCCTATTCAATCGGCTCGCCCCCGGATACTGATGGAACCGAATTGGTTCTGGACTGCTCTGGGGGAATTGCCCTCTGATCTCGATGGCCGTTCGGTTGAGGAGTGGACCTTGTTCTGGCTTGGAACACCTTGCTCGACTGGATGGCTCTGAGGCTTCCGCTCCCCCAACTCCGGCACTGCAGGTTACCTTGGTTCACTGAGGGGCTGCGGTGCTTGAAGCAGGAAGGGCAGCAGGAAGAGTGATGATGGCACCGTTCTCAGGCTGAAGCTGACAGGTTGCAGCATAGAGCTAGTTTACGGGTCTATGCCATGGCTGTGAGGATAACAAAGGCTGCATTCAGATATGAGCTTAATTCGTACAGCAGCAGCGGCGACATCGTGCGATTTAAAGCAATGCACACTTCCGGGTTGGTGTGAATGCACCTAGTGCGCACAATTCAGCATAATACGAACTGTCGGAGTGCGGTTTTAAAAGCTGCTCCGAGCAGCTTTTAAAACCGCACTCCGACTGTTCACATTACGTTGAATTGGTGCATTCACACCAACCCGGAAGTGCGCGTTGCTTTAAATCGCAAAATGCCGCCGCCGCTGCTGTGCGAATTAAGCGCACATCTGAATGCGCCCAAAGAAGGAATTCTTTGCTGCCCTCATAGCAACCACAAAGTCTTGTCCAGCAAAGCTTTTCCAGTTGGTGAGGGGGCTGGTCAGTCCAACCTCCCTCTGCCTGGGTGTGTATTCTTCCAGGGCCCGCTGTGACATGTTTGTCAACTATTTTGCAGATAAGATCGCTTGGATTCGCCATGACTTCAGTGCTGTAGTTTCTGCAGAAAGAGGAGAGTCAGAGGGTGAGGAAGCCCCATCTGATCTGGTTTCATGAGATCTGTTTCAGGAGGTGCTGCCAGCGGGCACTGTGGATGTTCTGGGGATGGTTAGGGCCACCTGTTGTTAACTGAATCCATGCCCGTCCTGGCTGGTTAAGGCCTGCCGGAAGACATTAGGCCTGTTGCTGGCAGGGGTGATCAACGCCTCCCTTCGAGAGGGTAGAATGCCGGAATGTTTGAAGGAGACAGTGGTCTGGCCTCTGCTCAAGAAACCATTGCTTGACATTGATTTGCTCGCCAGCTATCAACCAGTCTCTAACCTTCCCTTTTTAGTCCTTTTTAGGGAAGGTTATTGAACGGGCGGGGGCTCAGCAGCTCCAGGAACATCTAGATAGCCTCAGCCTCCTAGAACCTTCCCAGTCTGGCTTCTGCCCAGGGTATGGCACTGAGACTGCGCTTGTGGCCTTGGTCGATGACCTGCACCAGGAGATGGAGCAGGGACATTTGACTTTACTTGTCCTATTGGATCTCTCGGCTGCTTTTGACACAGTTGATCATGGGCTGTTGGTGACTCACTTGCGGGACTGGGCAGGATTGGGTGGGATGGTTCTACAATGGTTCCATTTCTACCTAGCCAGTAGGACCCAACAGGACCCATCAGGTGGTGCTGGGGGATAAGTCATTTCCCCCCCGTGACCTCTCATGTGGTGTCCCGCAAGGTTCTATTCTGTCCCCACTCTTGTTCAATGTGTACATGCAGCCATTAGGCGAGGTTGTGAGGCGGTTCGGAGTGAGTTGTCATCAATATGCTGATGACACTCAGCTGTACCTCTCATTTTCATTGGACCCAGGCCTGGCAGTCTCTGTGCTTTCCCAATGTTTGGCGACTCTAGGGGACTGGACGAGGCAGAACCGATTGAAGCTGAATCCTGACAAGATGGATGTAATGTTGGTGGGGAGAGCGGCGGGTGTGACTGCCCCCATCATTGACGGGGTTTGTCCCCATCTGGTCTCCCAGGTACGGAGTATAAGGGTGCTCCTGGATTCCCGGCTCCACTTGGATATCCAGGTGGAGACGGGGGCGAAGGGGACTTTCCACCAGTTATCAGGGGCAGTGTGCATTGCAGGGAACCAGGGGCACTGGCCCTCCTGGCCTGATCCCCTCCACACGCTCTTCATGCTTATAAAAAGAAAGGGAGAAAAAAAGGAAAAAAACCTCACATGAGTCCCGAAGGCACCGCAGGGGGGTAGGGGTTGGAAGGAGCCGGCAACCTGCTCTAGACTTGCTTGGAGTCCTCCACATTCAGCAATCAGCTGCATGCTCAGTGTTGTTGTGCCTCCCTGGGCACATGTGCAGGAGCTGGAGGCCTCAAGGAGGAGGAGAACCTGAGAGGGTGGGGGCCAGTGCCTCCTGCTGAGCCTGCTCTAAGGAGTCCCTTAAGGGACAAACACGCTTTGGGCAGCTGGGATTAGTGTCCATGCTGCCTGAATGGGGAAAAGCACTTTGCTTTCCCCATCGGTGGAGACAGTGGGTGATTTTAGACGTGCCGACCTCCCTTCTTAACACGGCGTGTGGTCAATTCTTTGTCCCCCTCTGGAATCAGATCTGCTGGTCAACAGACATGCCGGCTGATTCCAGAGGGGGATCAGGGGCAGGGCTGTGTGGCACGGCGTGCAGTCACACAGCCCTGCTCCCCCCCTCGATTCCCCGCTGGGATTGGCCGGCACNCCCCCCCCCCGCTCCCCTGGGCGCCCGCCCTTCGGGAGACGGGCGGGTGCAGCAGCCAATCTGGCTGCTGCGCCTGATACGTCCCGGGGTCTGAGCCATGGCCTAGAATCGGTGGCGGTAACAGATGTTACCGTCCGCTGATTCCGGGCCATGGGGCAGTAATAGACGTTATGATACCACAGTCAACCATGGTAAACCCCACCGTGGTGACTGTGGTACCGTAACGTCTGTTGGGCCCAAAAGTGATTCCCGCCGGGTGTTCACCTCCAGAGGGAATCTCTTTGACCATGCTTCCGGGGCCGAAAGTGTGGTCAAAGTGATTCCTGCTGGGGGTTAACATCTGGCGGGAATCTCTTTTGGGTCCAACAGACGTTACGGTACCGCGGCCACCACGGTGGGGTTCACCATGGTTGACCGTGGTATCGTAACATCTGTTACTGTGTTTGCATGATGCATTGCTGCTTTCCTTCTCTCCTACTAAGCATGAGTAGAGAGGCCATTTTGTAAATTTGTGGGTCTACTGCTCATGGCTACTCTTTTAAAAAATGATCACTTCGCTGTTTCATTGCTGCTCCCTGCTGGAAAGTAGTTTCTGGCCTCTCTGCTTGTGACTGTGTGCTTTTGAGCATCTTGCCTGGGGTTTTGTTGAGAATCAGAAATGCATTGTTTAAATTTGGTTTATCCAGCCCTGGGCCCAGGCGGGGTGCAAAAGATACCCCTGACCTCATTTTGCTGCATGTCTAGGCATGTCTAACCAGCCCCATGTTTTGATGGGGCTGGTTTTGTGGCAACAGAAGCCTGCAACTGGCCATACTTTTAAAAAAGGCCTTTTCTTTGGACGGGCATTTGGCTGCTGGGGATATGGTGTAGCTACTAGGGATGCTGGTCTGGATGGGGCTGGTTTGCTTGCAATGCAGGCCCGCAACTGGCCAAACTTTTTTAAAAGGCCTGTTTGCTCGGACAGGCATTTGACTGCCAGGGATAAAGTGTAGGTACTGGGGATGCTGGTCTCTGTGGGCCTGATTTGGTGGCAATGCAGCCCTGAAACTGACCAACTTTTAAAAAAGGATTGTTTGCTTGGACAGGCATTTGGCTTCCGGGGATGCAGTGTAGGTACTAGGGATGCTGGTCTTGATGGGCCTGGTTTGGTGGCAATGCTCTCCTTGTGAACAGAGGAGAACGTAGGTAGGAGCATGGCAGATGAGAAGGCTGCAGACAACAAGGAGACCCCTTTTCCCTGTCCCTCACTGAACCCATCTCTTCCCCTTCCTCTTCTAGTGCACCAAAAGCAAACCCATTCCCTCCTACTTCTCTTCTGTCCTGTCCTTCTCTTCCCTTTCATTTTCTTCTGATTAAGCTTGTCGCAGGATAGGGAACTAACTCAGTCCTCCCAATTCTCCAGGCCAGAAGGAAGGCTTGTCTCAAAGCCTACACCTTCAGACTACAGGTGGTCAAGGATGCCATGAAAATTGAGAATTCAAGGGTTCAGGATAAAGGTAGGCAATGGGTATGTGATCTATTTTTTTAGCCTGCTATGGTTAATTTGGACCCGGTGGGAATGAGAGTGGATAGGACCCCAGAAAGAGGGCTCTCTATCCCCCAGTGGCGGTGCTTCATGCAGCAGCAAGGAGTTTCCAGCATTAACTAACGTAATGTCCATCCAGTGTTAACCCTGGGAACTCCTTGCTGCTGGGTTAAGCCATGCCAGTGGCCTACCGTTGCCCCAGCTCCACCTACCATTGCCCCAGCTCCACCTACCATTGCCCCAGTTCCACCCCTGGGCCAGGATCTGCCCCTAGGCCTGCCGGTGGCAAAGCTGCCAGCAGTAGGTTCAACCCATCCACTGCACCACCAGCCTCAAAAACCACCAGCTGCCATTGCCAGTTACATCTAGTTTGGTGGCTTCGGCCTTACGTCTCAGACTTTGACCTGGTCACCATTATTTATGCTTTTGTTACCTCAAGACTGGACTACTGCAACACGCTCTACGTGGGGCTACCCCTGGTGATGGTCCAGAGGCAGCAACTGGTGCAGAATGCGGCGGCCCAGCTCCTTACGGGGTCGGGTCGCCAGGAGCACATTACACCAGTGCTTCATTCTCTGCACTGGCTTCCTATTTTCTTCCGGGCCCAATTCATCGTCTTGGTTCTCACCTTTAAAGCCCTACATGGCCTCGGCCTGACCTATCTGTGGGACCGCCTCACTCCCCAGGTCCTCAATTGGCCCCTGCGGTCCATGGGGGGCACCTTCTTGGAGGTCCCCTGAGTAAATCGGGGGACCAACTATGGAGAGGTCATTCTTGGTAGTCGCACCTCAGCTGAGGAACTCTCTCCTGGAGGAGGCTCGCCTGGCCCCGGACCTGCTGACTTTTTGTCGGGCTTGTAAAACCTGGCTGTTCCGCCAGGCATTTGGTGGAGGGGACGAGTGAGGGAGGGATGGGATGGGGTGTGTGTGTTGTTTTATGTTTATATTTTTATGGCTTGCCCCTAAAGTGGTTTTATATTTGTATTTTATATGTTTTATATTTTTGTTTTAAATTGTAAGCTGCCCCGAGCTGCTTTGCAGAAGGGGCGGGATATACAATTGTATAATAAATAAATAAACAAACTCTTCCGCAGTCCCAGAAAATAACTAGTCCGTGCGTAATAGCAGGGTCCCCACATATGGCTGGTCAGTCCTGGCAGGTGTTATTGAGGTGTTCTAACCAGGCAGTTTGTCAAAGAGGTTGGCATCAAACGGATTGTTTGCCTCTGCTCTTAGGAACAAGGCCTAAGGGATGCTACCAAAATATGCAGCATGATCAACGTGTGCCAGGGTGAGACCCAACCTCTCCTCTAGCAACACAGGGAATTCATTTGCACAAGCAGGGGCGTAGCTATCATAGGGACCGGAGGGACATTTGTTCCAGAGCCCAAGCTGGGGTAGAGACAGGGAGGCACAAATCCTGTCCTGTTGCAGCGTGGCCAGGCAAAGACTGAGCTGAGTGGAAGTGGAAGCACCTGCAAATGCAATGCACGGGACATGTGAGACCCACCCGGCCGGCAGTACCTGTGGCGGCACGAGGCAGGCAGCGCAGCTGCAGCCATCAGGGCTCAGGCGCAGCGAGCGAAGGGAAGGAGAGGCACTGTAGTGTCAGGAGTGCCTTTGGAGTAAGTTGACAGTTTTCTGCAATAAGGACACTGCGGGGGAGGAAGGAGGGGGAAGGGTGGGACAGGGGAGAGACTGGTGATGGAGGGCAAGTCCATTTCTTGCACCTGGGCCCATTTCAAGCTAGCTATGCCCCTGCTCACAAAAAAACAAAAGGTTTTTTGCAAGACGCTCCTTAGACAGCTGCAATTCTAGTCTGTGAACTAACCACATAAGGGAGTGAGTTCCAGGCAAACCCTCTTAAAAAGAAAGAAGGCTTGTGCTACCATTTAGCATGACCTCCAGAGCAACACAAAGGCACAGACACAGAGGCACATGCTCTATGTACACCTGTGATGCTGTACAAATAAATAACCCCCACATCTGTGACTCACACACAGACATTCAGCTGGACACAGCTGGAAGAGGAAGGGGTGAGTGAGAGGAAGGAGGGGTTACGTAATGCAGACTGTCACTATAGCAACCCCTGTCCCACCCACTGGCATGCTGTGAGGAACTAGGGCTGGGTGTTCCCATTCCGTTTACACTACGTAGACAGTCCCAAAACAGCAGCAACAGCAGCACAGGCACCTTCTGGGAAACACCTGCCTTTATTCAGGCCTCCATTTCACTGGCTCTGCAATAATGCCCTGTTGGGCCTCCTTTTACGTCACTCCTTTTGTGTGTCTTCTCTCAGTTTATGCCCACAGATGATGTGTAGGGAGCAATTGGTGGGGCAGATATTTGGCAGACCCCCTTAAACCTCCCAGCTTCCTTGAGTGTGCCACCTACTTGCAGTGCAATAAAGGGCTCTGAGGGAGCGCTGTGAGGTGGAATCTAGTGGGTGCTGAAAATAGGGGGCACAGCTAAGGGGTTCTGAAGGAGCGTTGTGAGGTGGATGCTTGTGAGTTAAAAGTAAGGGGCACAGCCGAGAGAGAGTTGTGAGGTGGTGGATACTAGTGTGTTGAAAGTAAGGGGCACAACTAAAGGGGTCCAAAGGAACACTGTGACATGGACAGATTGCATATTTGCCATTCACTGCATGCTTCTCCCACAGACCCTCTTAGCTGTGCGTTTCCCTACTGGCACATAGTCTATAGGCCATCTGCCCTGGGAACGTTGTTGTGAAATCAGTCTCACCATACTCAGGAAATGGCAAGAAGGGGGGGGGGGGGGGNGGGGGGGGGGAGAAACAAAAAAACACTTCACAGTCCCCTCCTGCCCCAACCAGTTACGATGGAAGTAGGCATGTTTCCTGCTTCTATGGTCCTGGCCTTGCCAGGGAATTCAAAACATGTTCTGTGTGGTGCTGGGGTTGTCCTGGCAACAGAACTGCTGGCTGTTAGGCAAGGCAACTGGGTAAACAAAGACACACACACACACACGGGGCGGGGTGAGGAAACACCCATCCTCATTCTAAACATGCCTAGTTCTTTGAACTAGGACTAGCTGAGGCTGCTCCTTTGCCATCCCCTACACACACACACACACGCACACACAAACGCAACACTAATTGCCAGCAGCTCGTGAGGCAAATGCTTCCACAGACTAATGTATGCTGTAGGCACAGGCTCTGATTCATTCTAGCTGTTCTGAAAATGGGACAGAAAGCTGTTCCTGTTAATCTGGTGGTGAACCAGCCCCACTGATGTGGGTAGTGGGGCTCAGAGGGGGGTGGGGGCAAGAGGCTTCAAAACCATCTGTCTTCCCACTTAAGAGTCAGAAAAACCCAAACGTTTCTAGTTTAAAAAATTGCCTCTCTCATAATGTTCGCTGTCTGAGATGGAGAATTCTCAATAAACATCACTCAAGGGAAGCTCCCCTCCCAGCTCTCTGAACTCTGTGCCAGTACACTTGCAGAGGCCGTGATCAGGACTACGCCTTAGTGCAGCAGCACAGCACACAGTAGCTATTAGTCCACAAGCCACTTCTTCAGTGAACAGATGACCTCAGACCCACAGAAGAATTAAAGAGGATTTAAAATCCATTTTCTTTTCCCTCTCTCTCTTTTTAAAGGCCTCTAAATTGTAATCCCATATAATTAGCAGATTGCATGTGGAGACTTAAAGTGTATACTGATAATACTTAGTACGTTTCCTTTTCACAGCTCTTTGCAAATGTTAGCTGTAAGGAATCCTCTTATCACCCTGTGAGGGAATCAAGTACTATTATCATCCCCTCTTTCTCTTTCCCTGCTGCTCTCTCCATAGCACCGATGACACCAGCCTCAATGCTTCCTTCTCTTCCTCCAGTCGTTCTGTGCATCACCAGGCAGCCTCTTCACAAAATATTATGACATCATAAACACTACAGCATTAAAACCACAAACAATCAGAAAAGGAAAAACTATCAAACAACAAGCCCCAACAGATTAAACAGATAAGTTTTACACGGCCCTGTGAAGGAACGTATAGCAGGCCTATGGCAGATAGCGGAAGAGAATGAGTTCCATAGAGAGACCTCAAGACAGAAAGAGCCCTCTCCCACCAGCCATAGTAAGGCATCAAGAAGAGACAAGCATGGGGGATCATAAGGTGAAAGGTGGCAGGTATCCAGGTGCCAGAGCGTTCAGGGCTTTATATAGTAATAATAAAACTTTTAACTGGCTTTGATAGTAGAGATGACATGGATGGCCACAGTGAACATCGTATCCTTGATTTCACCCACTTTGAATCTGATCCAATAAGCAGATATAAACTTATTATTCCCTGCTTTGTCTGGGTATTATTCAGTTTAGTTTACTGTGTTGGTTTCTCTGAGGGTTTTTTTTGGTGATCATTTCATTTTGCATGGTTGGTCAAAATCCCAGAACAGAGTATCCAGATACACAGATAAACAAATGTTGTTTTGTGTGTGGATATTTTATAGATATTCAGATGGCAACCAGAAAATGTGAATAATTTTCACAAATTCAAAAACACCTGTTGGTTTCAGCTAACAGGTAGTCAGTGCAGCTCAAGGACAATAGGTGCAATACCACACACACACATGGGGCTGGGGATTTTGATTCTAAGCCCCTTTGACCAGAGACCCCTTTACTTTGTGCCTTGTACAGCAGCAACAATGTTGACAGCACTAGTCAATCCTAGACAAGCTATATTAATCTTAAAGATGGCATAAACTATGGGGAATAGTGATCAGCTGAGCTGACAAGGTTCTGGTAATGCACCTGTCACCTCAACTATACTGCCACATTCCATTGGAAGGCAGTTAACTAGTCGCACATAGTGCAGAACAACTCCAGACTTATCAGAGTGGTTGGAGCCCACACTAGGATTCTCATGTATTGCTGCAGGAGCCCTGAAAGGGGGTAGATGGACTAGTGGAGTTCTTCCCCCCCCCCCCCCCCCTTGCCACCCAAAGAATAAATTGTATAAAAGCCACAAAGTAGTTCTTAGATACTTCTGCATCTCATCAATGATCTTTGCCACACCCAGAGATTCCAAATTTGATTTCCAGCGAAGTGGACATTGATCCACTCAATCTGTTGAGGAAGGTGTCCATCCTCCGTCCCTGGATTTGTGACCTCTCAAAATGAATTTTGAAATAAAGGGTTTTCTAAATAATAGGCACCTTAAATGTTTTGACTCTTATTCAGGTGGGCTCCAATGTAGTACTCAAATGAGATGTCCTGGTTTAAAGTATTGATTGTTGGCCTAACAGATAAGCCTAATGGACAGTGATGCCAAAAGGGCTGCTGCTTGCCATTTGTTATGGTCTGGTGTGTGTGACACCAGAAAGGAAGTCATGGGGCTTCTAGTAAAGCATTCATTCTGAAAGTCATTAATCTTAAAGCAACCCCTAACTGCATTCCAAAGCTCACATTTACTACAGTGCACACATATGGCAAAAGCTACTAACAGGGCAGCTTTCTATAATAAACTCAGTCACATCCCATCAGCCGCAACAACATTACTTAGCTTTTTAGTTGCCCCAGGGCAAAACAGAATTTGGTATCCCCCACTCCCCACCATACAAATTCCAGCCTGAGGCTTACATAGTAGTGGAGAGGCACTCATGCTTCTCACCTCCACCAAATCAGCTCTTCATCAGCAAACAAGACAGCCCCACTGCCCGCTGGGATTTGCACTGCAGGCTGGGGGTGCTGTTTAGCAGGAGGAGTAAGGGTCCTGGCCCTGCCCATTCTTCTGGGGTATTGAAGGATCTACACAATTCCAGCATTTTCAGTGGGTGGGCCAGCCCTGATCATTGCCTTTGATTTCAGCATCACAGTTGACAACTCCTTGTAATTTATTTATTTTTATTTATTTTAAAATTCTTGTTACCCCATCCCTCCTGCCACAGGCAGCTCGGGGCGGCTTACAGTCGATAAAAACAACAATATCTAAAGAATAAATATAAAAGGAGGATAATAGTAAAATAACCCACTCCCCCCCACCCCATCATCCTTCTCCCCCGCCAAAAGCCTGGTGGAACAGCCAGGTCTTACAACTTCTACAAAAGGAGGGGAGATCCAGGGTCAGTCAGGCCTCAACCGGGAGGGAGTTCTACAGCCATGGTGTGGCCACCGAGAATGCCCTCCCCTGCGTGGCCTCCCAGCAGACTTGGGAGACCTCGAACAGGGCACCCCCGGATGACCGCAGGGGCCGATCCAGAGCCCGGGGGGGTGATGCGGTCCTGCAGATAGGTAGGGCCACAGCCATTTAATTAACATAAGTACGTGCACTTGCAACTTTTCAATTTCATTACTATATCCCCATCCCTGCCTATGTGCCTCTCCCCATGTCACCTCTCCCCTTGTCCATTCCGTACTAGATTGTAAGCCTCTTGGGACAGGGACCTATCTCTAACCATGACTGTTCAGAACCAGTTCAGATTGTTTAGTTGGCACTATATAAACAATAACAATAGTGGGGATCTTATTTAGCCTGTAATAACTACAAATTCACTGAATAATAATCATAATTCCTTGAAGTAATTAATTTTTAGCAGTAGGTGAGCCAGAGGCAGTAGAAGCCCCGTCTTGTCCTGTTTTGTGGGATGAATTTCAGGATGTGTTGCCCTCAGATGCGGGGGATGCTCTTGGGACTGTTCAAGCCACTTATTGTGAACTAGATCTATGCCCGTCCTGGCTGGTCAAGGCCATCTGGGAGACATTAGGGCCATTGCTGGTGGGGATTGTCAACGCCTCCCTTGGGGAAGGCAGGGTGCCGGACTGTCTCAAGGAGGCTGTGGTGCAGCCCCTGCTCAAGAAGTCATCATTGGACGTTGGCGTCCTGGCCAGCTATCGGCCGGTCTCTAACCGTCCCTTGTTAGAGAAGGTTATTGAACAGGTGGTGGCCTGGCAGCTGCAGGAGCATCTGGACTGGATTAATTTTCTCGATCCCTTGCAGTCTGGCTTTTGTCCAGGATATGGCACGGAGACTGCGCTTGTGACCTTGGTTGACAATCTCTCCTATGAGTTGGACCAGAGTCGTTCGACCTTGTTGATCCTATTAGATCTTTTGACTGCGTTTGATACCGTTGATCATGAGTTGTTGGTGACTCGGCTGCGGAACTGGGCAGGAACTGGCGGGACTGTTCTTGAATGATTCCATTTTTTCCTGGCTGGGAGAACCCAATGTGTGGTCCTGGGTGATTTTTCATCTTCTCCCCGGGGCCTCACGTGTGGAGTCCCATAGGGTTCTATCCTGTCCCCTCTCTTGTTCAATGTGTATATGCAGCCTTTGGGGGAGGTTGTTAGGGAGTTTGCTGATCAATATGCTGATGACACCCAGCTATATCTCTCTTTTTCATCCGACTCAGGCCCGTCAGTCTCGGTGCTTACCCAGTGTTTGATGGCTGTGGGGGATTGGATGAGGGCGCACCGCCTGAAGTTAAATCCCAACAAGACGGAGGTGATGGTTGTGGGGAAGACCAGGGGAGTGGTGGCCCCCATCATTGATGTGGTCTATCCTTCCCTGCTATCTCAGGTTCGGAGTCTGGGGGTGCTCTTGGACCCGCAGCTCTGCCTGGATGTCCAGGTGGCAGCTGTGGTGAAGGGGGAATTTTGCCAATTACATCTGGTACGTTGGCTTTGGTGGTATGTCTTGGACTCGGATCTGGCCACGATTGTCCATGCTTTTATTACCTCAATACTGGACTACTGTAACACACTATACATGGGGCAACCCTTGGAGCTGGTTCAGAGACTGCAGCTGGTGCAGAAAACGGCGCCTCATCTCCTAATGGGGATGGGCCAACACGAGCACATTACACTGGTGTTTCGCTCTCTGTACTGGCTGCCGATAGTCTTCCGGGTCCAATTCAAAGTGTTGGTGTTGACCTTTAAAGCCCTAAACGGCCTGGGCTCAGCCTATCTGCAGGACCACCTCACCCGCCAGATCCTGGATTGTCCCTGGCAGTTGGCCGGGGGTGCCCTCCTCGAGGTCCCCTGGGTTTCTCGAGTGCCGACCTGGCAGAGGGCATTCTCTATGGCCACGCCGTGGCTGTGGAGCTCCCTCCTGCCGGAGGTCCGCCTGACCACTGACCTCCCCTCTTTCCATAGACAATGTAAGACCTGGTTGTTCCGCCATGCCTTTCCTGAGGGAGATGGGCTGGGTGGGTTGGGTTAGGGTAGGGTAGGGGGTAATTTGTTTTACTGTGGGTTTTTTAATTGTATTATTGTTGTTTTTAAATCTGTTTTAATATGTTGTTAGCCATCCTGAGATGCTTTTAGCAGGAGGGGGCGGCATATACATTTTATAGTAAGTAAATAAATAAATAAATAAAATAAAATATAATGAAGGGTGTCTCTTGCAAGCATGCATCACACACAAACATTTCCACTATCTACTTATGCATCCCTTCATTTCATGTAACCATGATCTCTCTTCAGCTATGCCATGTACTTCCTCTTTACCTAGTGACAATGATGAACTTGCCATAGACATAATCTATAACACCACTGTAAAGCTGAAACAACAAGGTGACTATAATCTGTAGTAGAGGTCTGCACTCTGACGTGAGGCCAGCAAGCTTGACTGGTCCAGTGCGGTGAGCACACCCTCTGCCCAAATCCCTTAAGCTTAGGCTGGGCTTCCTGTCAATGGGGGGTCCTGCTCCACAGAACATCATGATGCACAGTGCTCTATGGAGGGCAGGGCTACATGAAAAGAGGTGAGCATAAAGGCATTCCCCCACTCCTTTCCAGTGTGGCCCTACCTCCACAGAGCATTGTGATGTCACTGAACTCTGCAGGGGTGAGGCCACCCACAAAACACATTGGGCCTAGGTTCCAGAAGAGCCCAACTGTGTCAGGCTTGGGTTTCTCTCCAGTCCAATGCAGTCTGACTTGGGCAGAAATTTGACTATCTTGACAGAGATTCACTGGAGGCCATATTGAAAATAACAGAAGCCTCCCAGACAAGCTCTGCTGAATGTTCTGCCCCATACATGATGGCACCGTAAGCTGCATTCCTGTGAACATGGGGAAAACTTATTTTTAAAAAAAGCAAAATCTGGAGTCATAAAAGGATGCTTTACAGCTCTTGAACTTTTCAGTGCATACTTTGACCAGACCTCCAGGAACTGTTCCTTTGACATTCACCTCTACAACCTTTTTCTTTTTTTAAAAAAGTTTAAATTTAGGCTTCAACAAGAAAGGTCACATTAGAGTACCTAGGGATCCTAGGACATCAGGGTTGGTACAGTTCAATAATTTAAAACAACACAAAGATATACAGAACAGAGTCACAGCAAGTATACATTGAAACATCCTAAAGCTCTATAATCTTACATCAATATTAAAAAAAATCTAGGTAGGGATTCAGATTTACTGGCTGGTCAAGATTTATCTTCCGCAAAAGATAAGAACGGAGTCCACATTTCTAAACATCTATCCATCTTTTGTCTTTTTTCCAACACTCTTATCAGATGGGACAGTTTCTTCATCACAAGGATATCTTATATCTTAGCAAACCATAATTTCAGTAGGGGGGTGCTTGATACTTTCCACCTTGGAAGGAACAATACATGATCTGGCTGCTAACAACAAAAAGGAGATTAGGTCTTCATTGCACACAACATGGGTCTCCTTAGAGGGAACATTTAACAAGTATAACAGTGGATCCATTAGAACAATGCTTCCCACAATAGTTGATATTATACTGCTCACCTCCTTCCAAAACCCTTGGATCTCTCGACAGGTTCACCACATCTGGAAAAAAAGATATATCTCTCCACACCCTCTCCAGTTTGCATCTTCATTAGAGAAGGTATGTTGACTTCTGACTGGGGACAAATAACATCTGTGGAGAATCATAGGGTGAAAACAGATGTGCACGTAACTCCACTTTAATACTGCTTTAACACCACTTTAATATTGCTTATGCATGTTGCAAGAATATTGGTGCCCTATGCAACCCTGCAACATCCATAAGAAATGTTAAAGCAGTGTTAAAGCGGTGTTAAGGTGCATGTCTGTTTTCACCCATAGAAATTTTCCCTGTGTGCTGTACATATAGAAGTTGAATCAGATCTGTCCCAGATCTTCTTCCATTGATCTCTTTCTAGTTCTTTCCCCAAGTTCCTCTCCCAGGCCTCGATCTGCCTAGTCTAAAACCTTGATACCAATTATGTTGGTATCATTGTGCTAACTGCTGAATCTATGACCAAGGACCCATACTGACTGCGTTGCTGCAATTTGCAGTGATTTTTTGCAGAATCAGCCAATTCTTGCAGTGCCATGCTGAAATTGCCGTGAAACTGCAGTGTGGGCTGTCTGCAGGATCTTTAAATCCTGGCTCAGTCATAAACTTGTCGCCTGCCCCTAAACTAAAACTGCTGCTGTAGCTGCTGTCTGTCAGGGAGGTGTGACCATGACCTGAGGGTAAATAAGCCCCTGGGAGATGAATTGTGGGTGGGTGGGGTCTGAAGGCCCTATGTTTGGGTGAGGGAAGTCTGGGATTTTAATATGAGGTAGGAATACTGGGGTGCTGAAATTCCAGAGGATTTGAGTCGTGTTTGATTAGCAAAGTCATGATTCTATGTCAAACTTGTTGCAAATTTGCTTCCCACTATACATAGTTATGCAAATCAAGTTAATTATGCAAATATTAATGCTCACGGTGAATTTACAGAATTTGGCTTCACTGGTTGCAGAATTTAAGATTTTTTGGTGCAGTGAACTCGGGTTCCTGTCTATGACTAATCCAGTTGAGGTACTGAAGACTTGAAGGCAAGACTAGAAATAATGGGTTCAAATTACAAGCAAGCTGATTTTGGTTAAACATTAGGAAAAACTTCCTAGCAGTAAGAGCTGTTCAACAGTGGAACAAATTACCTAGGGAAGTGGTGAGCTCTCCTTCGCTGGAGGTTTTCAAACAGAGGCTGGAAAGCCATCTGTCAAGGATGCTGTAGCTGTGGATTTCCTGCATTAAGCAGGGGGGTGGACTAGATGACCTTGGATGTACCTTCCAACTCTATGACTCTATGACCTTGGAATGTTCAACATTTAATTAACTGGCCTGAAGTTCAACTGGTTGAAGACCAAGACTAGATGATCCTTGAGATCCCTTCCAACCCTAAAATTCTATGATTATATGATTATATTGGCCGTTCGTCAGTCTGTTCATCAACCCCACCTGGATATCTCAGTGAGTGACTGAGCTGCAAGCTGAGATTGCCATCAGTTTCACTTATTTTGGTTCAATTCTGGGAACCAGAGGTGGCACTGAAATGGAACTTCAAGTTCATTTCATGAAGGTGTTAACCATCATAGGAAGTCATGTAATGGACATTTTCCATAATTAGCAGGGCTTTGAAAACCAGAGTATATGATGTCTCTGTTGTGAATATCATGACCCTGGGTCTGAAACCTATCCTCTTACCACTATTGATTTATTTGTTTTAGAACTTAATATCCCACACCCTCCTGCTTAAAGCAGTTCGGGGCAGATCACAATGCTTAAATTAAAACCAGTAAATACAATATACATAAATACAATATACAAATAGTAAAAACAAGATAAAAATTTACACAACAGTTGGAGCTAAAAAAGAAACCTGCCCCTACCCTCTCTCCCACTCCCCAACCCATCACCCATCTCCTTCACCAAAAGCCTGGCAGAACAGTCAGGTCTTACATTGTCATCGGAAAGAGGGAAGGTCCAGAGCCAGACAGGCCCCCTCCAGGAGGGAGTTCCATAGCCTTGGTGCAGCCACTGAGAACGCCCTCCCCATAGTCGCCACCTGAGAAACTAGGGGGACCTCGAGAAGGGCACTCTTGGCCGACCGCATGAGTCACTCCACAATCCAGGGAGTGAGGCAGTTCTGCAGATAAGTAGGGCCCAGGCCGTATATGGCTTTATAGGTAAGAACCAACACCTTGAATCTGGCCCAGAAGACTATCAGCAGCCAGTGCAGTGCACAGCCCCACAAGGAGACAGGCCACTGCATTTTGCACAAGCTGCAGTCTCCGAACCTTTACCAAGGGTAGCCCACGTAGAGCATGTTACAATAGTTCAGTCTCGTATTACGTTGCAGTTTTTGCTAAAAGAGCTGCTAAGCTCCGTGCAACAGTTAGCTGCCCCCAGGAAGGTTAGGCGATATGAGATCTGATTGCTCTATTGGCTCCTGGTCTGCCTGATTTATTTGATTTGCCTGTAAAGATCTGTATTGATTACCTGGGGCTATAGTTATGTGATAATTTGCTTTTATATTTGTTTGTAATTTGATTGTAATAACATTGTTTGCTTGATGCTGTTTGTTTTTATCTTCTTGTGATCACGCTGTCATGGCCTGTGGCTTGTACAGCAATGAAGGAATAAACCTAAACCTAAACCAATAGTTCAGTCTTAAGGTGATTAAAGTATGGATGACAGTGGTCAGGTCCGAGTCTGAGATATATGACCAAAACCACCATACCAAATGCAGTTGATGAAATGCACTCCTCGCCACAGCCTCCACCTGAGCATCCAGGTAGAGCTGCGAGTCGAGGAGCACCCCCAGACTACAGACCTGATGAACCAACGGGCCCAACGTCTCCCAGCAATGGGCCCAACGTCTCCCAGCTGGCCTTAACCAGTCAGGATGGGCACGGGTCTAGTTCACAAGAGGTAACTCTAACCACCCCAAGAATATCCCCCCCATCAGCAGGTGACACCCACTGGGATTGAACCCATAAAACAGGACAGGATGGGGTTTTCATTCTCTCTGGTTCTCCTACTGCATCAGTCACGGTATTTAAGCTGTGGTGGATACAAACAACTTTATCTGCGAAATAGTCAGCAAACATATCACAGCGAGCACTGGAATATGCCAGTTCCAGGTAGACGGAGGCCAGACTGACCAGCCCCCTCACCACCTGGAAAAGCTCAGCTGGACGTGACTTTGTGATGCTATGAGAGCAGCAAAGAACCCCTTCTTTGCTGCCTGCGCAGCCACCACATAGGTTTATAAACTAACTCTATGCTGCAATCTGTTGGCTTCAGCACGGGTACAATGCCACCATTGCTCTAACCACCTCCCTTCTTGCTTCAACCTCTGCAGGTCCTCTGTAAACCAGGGGGACCTGCGAAGTTGATGCTCAGGGAGTGGACACCTAGGAGTCATTTGGTCAATGGCCTCAGTCAGCAAGGTGTTCGAAAAAGTCATGAGGTCATCGAGCGAATGGTCATCAAGATCAGAGGGTAATTCCCTAAGAGCATTCCAGAACCTCTCTGGTTCCATAAGTCTCTGGGGGTGAACCAACCGAACTGGTTTCACACCTCTCTGGGGGCAGACATGCACCAGGAGACTGGCCTGAAGGAGGTAATGATTCATCCATGACAAGGGCACTACTAACACGTCTCCCTTCAACGGATCCCCTGCCTCAAGGCCGATGCAGCATATCAGGTCCATGGTGTGTCCTCCATCATGCGTCGGGCCAGTAACCACCTGAGACAGTCCCATGGTTGCCATGGCAGCCATGAACTCACGCTCCCCCCGTCCCAAGGCTGACATCAGCGTGAATGCTGAAGTCTCCCAAGATCACCATGTTCAGGGACCACAAGACCATCTCCGACACCAGCTCAGCTAAAGTGTGCAGGGATGCTGCAATACAGGTAGGTGCATGGTATATTAGCAGCAACCCCAATCTGTCTCCAGCCAAATCAATCACAAGATGGAGAACCTCGATACCTGACAATGTCTGCACTGGATACCTCTTCACAGACCAAGTGTCCCTAAAAATAATGGCTACACCACCCCCACCCCGGTCCCTCCAGCCGAGGTTGATGCTGTATGGAGTGCCCAGCTGGAACAAGGTCAGCCAAAATAGGCCCCGACTCAGTGTCCAGCCAGGTCTCCATAATGCACACGATGTCAGCTGCTTGGTCCAGGATTAATTCCCGGACTGTTGTTGTCTTATTTGCAACTGATCTTGCATTTAACAGCATTAAACCCAGACCATGGGCCCTCTGGTCATGAGCCACCTCACCACCTGCCCAGAGGACGGTGATAGGAACAGACACCAAGCACCTGTCCCACCTAAAAGATCGATAGGCACCCCAAGGGGACCATATCTCCCCCGTCCCATCACAACCCCAATGACTGCAGCCCCCCGGGACCCCTTCTCCATGACTGTCCCACCTGGCAGGCGAGGGTGATCCCCCCCCTGCCCATGCCTCCCTCTCACAAGGGGGCAACCAACATCCCCACCCCAGGAATCATCCCCTTGTCTCACTGTGGGGGTGTGTGTGTGATTGGGGGGGGGGTGATTCCCGCCCCCCAATCCAGTCCCTCCTTCCCTCATTTTCCCTGGGGGAACAAATCATTCCCTATAACCTCCCACACACAAGACCCAAACATTTCAACCCACTCCCAAAAAGAAACTACCCCACCCCAGCAAAAGCTCCCCCCGAAAACAATCTGCAATCCTAACAGCAGGACCAGTCCTCTAGCACCCCAAGTTACACATCCCCTCACCCCTTCATCAGCACAAACCTCCCAGCCACCCCCGACGGGCCACGCCAAAGGGCCCTTTAGCAGAGACCCTTTGGCATGTGGCCTGCGGCCCTGCCATGCAGCACATCACCTATGTGCACCTCCCCAGCTGTGTGTGTGTGGATCCCTAGTCATGCCCCCTCTCTCTCTGCCACAGGGGAGAGGTGATGACACCAACTCCAGGGGCTTATGGATTCTCCTCACCCTTGCGTTCACCAGCCAGTCTTGCTGCTGCCACTGCCCAAGTACAGTTAAGTCCCTGCCCCAAGTTCTATCTCTGGGGGAGTGGGGCACACTGGGGTGAGCCTCCTGGCTCCCAGCCCCTCACTGCTGCACAGGATGATAGAGAAGAAACTTGGTGCTTCAGATGTAGCACCACTGTCGAAGTGAAAATGTCAAGTCAAATGACTTTAAAATGAATGTTTCCGTGTCTCAAGATAGCAGACACCTCTTTCCAAGATAGCTGTCCAATGCAGGTGATATGGCCATTCCCTTTGAATGACTGAAAATCTGCCTGCCCGGTTCATATTTGACTTTGACTCTTCAACAGCTAAGTGAAGAAAGCCACTGGGCAGACCCAAGTCATAATGATTGGATGGCAACAGACAGTCACCTACCGAACACTAGACTATCTCCTCAGAGCACAACAGCTCTCTGGTAAGAAACAGAACCATCCTGGAGATGTGTAACACTCTTAGCAGCCTCCACGCTGTCCAGAGACAGCAGGAGCTTTTACTATGAACACAAGCAGAAACAAAAGCCCTATTTCTGCAATTAGGCCCATTTGAGCTGACCATTGTGTTCACAAAGTACTCTATTAAAGTCAGCCTTCCCAGGGTAGAGCAGCTTGGATCTCCTTGTAGGATCGTGTCCACACGGCTTATCCAAAGCCACAGAGGACTCTGTGTCAAAAGCCTCTAGACTCCAGAATATGCATTCCTAGCCAGTCCAGCAGGCCACTCTAGCTCTAACTAGAGGCCTGTGAACTGACCTACACTAGACAGGACCTGACCACTGTCCCATCCAGCCCTCTGTTTGCCCAAGTCGCTTTGCCTCGGGCTGGACTCCCCAGCTGCAAGAGGCCCATGCCACATGGAGTGTTGCGATGACACTCTGTTGGGGGACATGGCCATGTGAGAAAGGAGAGTTCATAGCCCTTCACTTTTGGAGTACTCTGGCATCACAGTGCTCCGAGGAGGGGTGGGGAAGGGGCACCTGAACACATTGGGCCTGGGCTCAGAAGAGCCCAATGCAGTTCTAGTTGACAAGGTTTCTGGCCTGAGCAAGGCTCTAAATCTAACAAAATGCATGTATGAATGACTTCTAAAACAATTGCATTGCTTACTTACCTGTCAAGACCTTAGCCTAGAGGGTCTGTGTCAGAGACCCATGTACACTGGGGTTCCCCCATTGGTGATAATGGGGAAAACGCAGAGAACATGGGTTCCTGGTTTACGTATCTCCCAATACAGATGATGGAATGGCCGACATTTTCATCAGCATAAAGATTACAGCCCGAGCTTTCCTTGGGTGTTTGTTTGTGATGCCATTAATATCCCATATTAAGTATAACTAAAGCTAGCAGTGGTTTATTTGTAGAGTGCTTCTAAATACAGTCACATCTTGCAAAGGGGAAATCCTGCAGCTTCTATGACATAATATGCAGTGAATAAGCAAGTAAGGAAAAATTAACACATTGAGGGAATGACAAATTGAGTGAATTCAAGGCATATGATCAGGTTTCCTGCAGACTTACGACTGAGGAGGAACACTTACTAATATGACTTTTAACTTTTAACTTTCACATTTACAAATGGAACTGCAGGGCCAGATTTTGTCATCATGTTTCATCAGATTTGTACGTGCCTGTCATCTTGTTATTTGTTCCTATCTAAATGCCTCAGCCTGATTAATGGTGGTGTTAGCCCTTAGCGCTGACATGAGTCCTGTCACTTCAATGGGACTCACGTATGTTGGCAGTAAACAGCTAAAGGATCATGCTACCTATGAGTAGGATTTGGACCTGATTAATTAAATTTCTAGAATGATCAGTGGTGTAGCAAGGCTCTGATGAGCCTGGGCTCATATTCCAACTATGGGCCCTCCTAAGGGTAGGGGGGCAGTCTTCAGAGTAGGGGACAGGGCTTACTATGAAGGCAGCACTGCTCCAGCTCCCAGTGCCCCCTACCCTCGCCCTTTGGAGTGGGCTCTGACAGCAACCCCATCAGGAAGGAAGTTTTAAGAGTGGGTGGGGTGTGACCAGGACTCCACCCTTCCCCACTCTGAAAACCTCCTTTGTGACAAGGCCATTTGCCACTAGGAAGCTTTTCATAGTGCATGGGGGTCGCGTGTTGGCCCTGCTGCCTCCCGCTCTGAAAATTTCCCAGCAGCACTTGAGCCGCTTGCAAAGGGCCCCCCAGAGTCCTGGGCACAGGCTCAACCAAGCCTCCTAGCACTCCATGGTAGCTCTGCCCCTGAGCACGATGTATCATTGCTTGTTATTTGCTATTGCTAGTTTCATCTTTCCTTTCTTTCCCTGGTGGGGACCTACATTCTCTAGAAGTCACTAGTACAGCAGTTCCCAAAGTTTGGTCTGCATGACCCCATTTTGAGACATAGGATAAAAACAGATGTGCAGCCAGTGGGACCTCTTCCCAGGCTGCCTGGGGCAGAAAATCATGGGTGACCCAGGTCAGGTCGGAAGATTGAACGGATCTACCCGTGGCCGAGAAGCCATCCTGCTGGCTTGCAGGGCCAGGGTAGGGCCGGGAGCACAACTAACATGCAGACAGGTGCCCCACATGTGCAGTGCTCCCAGTGCCCCACCCACACCATGACAGGCAGCCATGGCAGCCCCTGGGCCAGATATGCCAGGGCACAACAGACATGCTAGCCTGCTGTGGCCCAGTCAGGTGGGCCTTAGCCCAGCCTGTGACCTTAGAGATTTGCAAAGGTCACAGCCTGGGCTAGCTGCCAACATGGCCCAAAATTTAGAGCCTTGCTCAACATCTGTCAGCACCTGTACACACGTGCAGGTGAGTCCCAAGCTACAGTGGGTCAAAGAGGGCCACAGCGGGCCAAGGTCACATCTGTTTTTACCCTTACATATAATTCCATGATCCAAGACAACCAGAAAGCACATGCAGCATATATAAAACAGCAAGGGGAACATGACCCCCATTTGCAGATGGGACAACGTCACTTGGGATTCTGACTCACAGTTTTGAAACCTAGTGACACGAGCTGACTCATTTCTACGGCCTTAATTGAGACAGATTAGGGGAACCTGATCTGAAAAAGTTTGTACTCCTATAAATGAAAACAGACAAAACCACGTGAGAATCCAAACTGGTGCATTTAATTTTCCAATATATATTTTCTGTAATAAGGAGTTTTTTCACAGCAGGCACATGCCTGTACTTGTCAATATACACCACAGAGTCCCACACTTACACTGAATATAACACTGAAAACTCTTCCTGCATCTAATCAAAGACAAAATGAAGGGAGCATTCATTGGACTAATAAATTACCTATGATACCTACAATATTCAATCAATATTTTTCAATTTAATATCCATTAAATCTGTGATGTGGCCTTGAAAGGCCATGGCTCACTGAGCAACTGTAATTACCTAAATCTTCAGGGCACACCTGAAAACTTGCTGAGGTACACCAGTGAATCCTGGCACGCTGCTCAGGAGCTACTGTCTGACAGGTCTCCTCATCCCCTAAAAAAATAGGGGGAAACTCCAAATTTTCCCCACCAAGCCAGAATCTTCTTTCAGAAGGAACCCAGAACATGAAAGCTCATGAGACATGGTCAGCATGTTATTTCTCCTTTGAAATATATGTAAATCAGCCCATGTTCTTGGTTAGCGATTTGGGCTGTGATCCACAAACTACTTACGCCCCCAAAACCCTTCAGTGGGGTTGCTGCAGTGGGGCTGCTCTAGAATAGTAGTTTGTGGATCACACAGCCTTGGTGTCTCCCTCTACGGAAACAAACATTCTTTAAAAGCACAAGAATTCATCTTGAAATGGACTTACAAGCCAAAAATATGCAGAACGAGTGCATTGCAAAGTAAAGAGTTAAACTGCTTAACAGAGTTTACAATCTGAGCGGAATTACTTAGGGCTCAAGTAGAAAAATCTGGCATTTGCAGTCTGTCACTGGCTTTGGGAAGTCTGGCGCTCTCAAGATCATTGTCACTGGAGAGACATCCTGCTGTGTTTGTTTCAAAGAGCAAGGGAGCAATTTTCATAGGATTTGTTTGGTAACAGGGCAGAGAAAGAAGCTGTAGGTTGGAGGTAACATGGAAGTGTCATATCTGATGAGCATGGAGGGTGTTGCGTGAGTATGAGCGTGTGTCTGTTTGAGTTTGTCTGTGGTGCACATCAGGTTGTGTGTTTTTGTTGCTATAATGTGTCATTCCCTCCCCCCCAACAGGGCTACTGAAGAATCTATGCCAGAGCATGGATGACACCTTACTTTACCTCCTGAGGAGAGCTGCATGAGGGGCTATGAAGAACTGTGTACCTCTTGACCTCCACCGGTTGAGTATTACTGTCTTAGGACCCCTTCCCATATTCCATTAACCTAATGCAAGTAATGGGCTGGCTGAGTATTAAAAGCCCCCCCCCCCCCCCCCCCCCCCGACATCTGTAAGAAAGAATTAAGTGTGAACTGCCCTCTTTGGGGCTGGCCCATGAATGAATATGTCTAACGTGCCCAAATTAATATTAGCCTCTAAATCTCCTCACTGTTGTACATTGTTTAGCAATCTCATCCTAGACACTGCTTTAATATTGGTATCATTTTCCATGTCGAGATCCTTCTTTATTCTGGACCTATCCCCCTTCTTTATTCTAGACATGCTTTATGACCCTCCATCCCATATCCATACACCTCTCTAATCTACCCAAAATGCATGTCCCCCAAAGTGTCTAGATATGGGTCATTCTGCTGTATAATAAAGTAAAACAAATAACTTTGATGGCATACTGAGATCAACATTTCCTAAGGGTGAAAGCTACTGGGTGTTGGAATAATTTAAGCTGGAAAATGATGAAAATTCCTTTTCTGGCGGTAAAAAGGAAGGACTAGACAAAGAAAGGTAAAAAGAACTAGACAAAGAAATGAAAAATACAGTCGAGGAACAATCCTGCATTGGTCTGAAGATGGAGCAGATGATGTAACAGGTATTTTACACTGATAATTGCCACGATTTTATAAATCTCTCTAACTCAGATGCTGCTGCAATCAGCACCACAGAAAAGCCTAAAAGAGGCAGAGAAAAATTGTGCAAAGGGATGAGTAGGGAAGTAAGGCAGAAGGAAAAATGAAATTAAGAAAAAGTAAAACTTGCACATCAATTTAGCACGTGTGACCTCCAGAGGGAATTATGAGGAGATATTGCCTCCTGCTGGTGGGATATATAGCTGCCACCATGGAAAACGGCTATACATGTTCAAAGACGGGTGCCAAAAACTATGCAATTAAAATCCGTAATTAGATACCTAAATATGAGTGGAAATTAAAAGGTGATGAACGCCCATGGCTCTCATATCCAGCAACTTTGACCAAAAAAAATCAAGCCACTTTTTGATAGGTGCTTGCATAGATTTTGGTGACTAGCCTTCATCACCACATGTGAAAATTTAGACCAACAAAGAAACTTGCCTTTCTCAATTGAAGAAGACTCATAGATAATTTCATGTAGTGGCTCACCCCCTTCTCTAAGAGAGATCATCTGTACAGGGTAGAAGACTGTAGTACAAAAATATAAGGAAACAAAGACAATTGCTGAGGTGTCCCGAACTGCTGCCAATTAACCTCACTTAAAGATTTTAGTCATAGCCTCTATGCAGAAGCTAAGACTAGCTTGACCTAAGGGCTATGAATCTTTATGTTTCGGGACATCAAACAACCAGTTGGAGCAGGAGGAAATGCCAAAACTGCACAAGGAGGGACACTGTCAAATTGTTATAATGTCTATATGGGCAGTCTGAAGATCTATTGGGCTGTATATAATAACAAGGGTTATTTTCATGCCTTCCTCCCAGTCATGTGGCTTTGGATGTCAGACTAGGCAGTGCACGACTTTGTGATAGCAGCATACAGGACATAGGGTTGCCAACTCTCATGGTTTTATGCTGAATGTTGTGATATGAGGTGCTTTTCCTAAAGCTCCAACTCTTGGAGTCAGGCAATTATGGAAGATTTTGGTAGCATCCTTTTGTTTGTTTTAAAAGTAAGTTTCTAGCCTCATGTCTGTATAGATTTTGTATAGATTTTGTGTTCTTGTTTGGTTTGTGTTCTTGTTTTTGAGAGTTTAAAGATGCAAGAACGGAAAGCAATGAGAAAGAAACCCACATTTCATCTTTTTAAAAATCTCATGATTTGGGGAGCCTCATCCATATCTTTCAAATGGGTTGAACTGGGCAGTTCTGTAGACGAAACTGTTCTGATTCCCCAGAATAACAGGAGAAAACGAATCCACCTAGCACTGTACAAACCAAACAGTAAATCTTTGCTACCCTGGCTAGCCAGGTGTGTGATGGGCGATGTGTGCCATAGGATACTTTTATCCAAGAAGTCAAATGTACCACAAGCTCTGTGCACTGCAGTGCCTTCAAGAGGCAGTTGTACATATTCTCCAGCTCTTGCGTTACTGGTTCTTAACTAGAATTTGAAGAACTGGTGAGAGACTCTAGATTAGAGGATCCCAAAGTATGGGTCAGGGCCCCAAGAGGGATCTTACTATCTGAAGATGGGGTCACAATTCCAATTGATATTTGATTTATTTTGCACACGTTTTTTGCCCCTGGGTCATGTAACTCACAAAACGTGGTGATGCAGACAAAAAAGTGGAGTTCTGTACGATGCCCTTTGGAGTCTGAAACCCTTAATCCCAGCATAACCTTCCCCTCTATGGTTGTGGATACAATCCCCACCCCTCCACATCCTCGGATCTGACTGGGCTGTAGCATGGAGTGAGGGGGCTCAGTAGAGCCTGGGCCCCAGATTCTGGTGTGGAGACTCCTCTGCAAATGGCCTAAGCAGTAAGCACGGCTAGGAAATGTTCAGAGTGGCCAGGGATGGAGTGTGCTGGTCCTGTGCCCTCCCCTGCCCACTCAACATGTCCTAGCAGTGCTCAGGCTATTTCTGTGTGCTGGTGGGTTGCAGTGGGGCTCCTGGCTGGCACCACTATAGAGTGGTGGCAGCATGAAGTGGGGGCTCTTACCCCACTCCCTGCCCCCCACACTGAAGACCCCACCACCTTGCTCTTTGAGAGGCTCATAGTGGGACATAAGTCTGGGCCTGCCACTAGCTCTGACTGGGATGAAACTGTTGTTGGGATGAGAAGGGAGTTCCTTGCCTCTCTTGAACTGGCAAACAAGGAGGCCAATGAATGCTGACTGTGGTGGTTGTCTTTGTGCTATAGAAACCTATTCCACTAGGAACTGGGCTGCTGAGGTTGACGTCTGCCAGAGTTTGGCAAGACTCAGCCTCAGCAACTCTTCCAAACCCTCTCACTCAAAGGTCTGCATTTCCACCATTGCTGCTAATGAGGAAAACACAGAATTCACTGCTGCTACTCTGCCAGACCTCTGTCACTACTAGATGCAGAAACATTAGCCTCCTCAGCCTCCGTCTCACCCCGACAAGGCTGGGGCTGATCGGCACAAGCAGCACCAGTCCCCATCAACCTTAATCTGGTACTGAGGAGGAGCTAGCAGAGTATGGGTGGGTACAGGAGCAGGTGGAGAGATGAAGGGCTGAGAGAGCAGCTTAGCCAGTCCCTCTAAATATCCCCATGTTTCTAGGGTGGGACACCTCTTTCTGTCTGTCTTTCTTTCTTTCTTTTACAAATTAAATGCTGACTGAGACTACCAACTCATTCCCTACAGACCACCACCACCAACAAGCTGCCATCAGATGATGATTATTGAAGTCTCCTGTATTTCACTGAACCCTCCCCCCCCCACGAGTGAATGCAGGTCACTCCTTGTGCTTAATCCCAGCCTGCAACATCAATCTCTTCCCATATAATCTCCCAGAACAGCTGTGCGTGATTGCATTGTGGATTAGCAAATACCCATTTCCCTCAAAAACAGCTGCTGGCTGGAAGGATAGTGCTTAATAATAATCAGGGGTTTTGGGGGGTCTGGTGGGGAGGCTGAGAGCAGAAGAAGGAGGAGCAGGAGCAATTTGTTTTCTTGAAGGATCAAGTCAGTAGATGTGGGAGACCGAGAGCAAGGCGGCTGGTGAGTCCTGCATCTGTGCAGCCTGCAAATTAAACAGCAGCACGTCAGGGACCCACCGGCAAGGTAAATTGTCCTCTCCTTTATCTCAGATTATTTGAACGGGGTGTCCCTCAGCTTTCCAGACACCAGAGTAGTCTCATAGATTTTGTCAAGATACTTTTCTCTTTTGGAGGGAAGCTTTTCTGAGGATGTTCCTCTAAAGAAATAATCTAGGTTTCCTTCTTCCTTCTCTCCCCACACACCCCAACTGCATCCTTGCTGTTCTCTCTCCTCCCTCGCAACCTGGCTCCTTCTTTCTCTTTCCCCTTTGCTCCAGTCTTGAGCCATGTAGGAAGGAAGACAAAGTAGTTCGAATGAGATCTTTTATTGGACCAACTGCTGTTGGAGAAAATGAACAAGCTTTCAGGCCCCACCGGGCCCTTCCTCTGGCATGTAGCATAGCCAGATGTAAGCATGATTCCTATATGCCTGAGGAAGGACCCTGTGTGGTCCGAAAGCTTACTCATTTTCAAATAGCAGCAATTGGTCCAATAAAAGCTATCATTCAAACCACTTTGTCTCCCTCGTTGTCACTTGGGACCAACACTGCAACCACACACAATCTGGATTGTCATTTAGGAAATAATAGAGCTTCCAGGATGTCACCACAGACCCTTAAATAATAGTACATGGATGGCACAGACCTCCGCCTTCTTGGGGGCACGGTGGAGTCCAATACATTTTCAGCTCATGAGGTGGAGAGCAATTAGGTTGTGGTGATTTCCAAAGTTTTCAGATGTCACTGAACAGGAATGTTTCTGCATAGTGGAAAATGGAGGCTCCGAAGAGGAGGAGAAAGAGCCAAGCAGTTGGAAAGGGGAGCTTAGAAAGGAAAAAGGTGATTGCTTGAGAATCTGAGGAAGGGGTGGATGACATGTAAATGGTCAGTGGCTAAATCCAGTATGTGACTGGTTTTCATGGCTCTATTCCAGTTCCTGGATGTGGCCCATGGATCAGTTCCTGTCCTCAAGAACTGAAAAGTGAGCTCAGAGGATGAGAGGAGAGGAAGAGATGAATCAATGGCATATTCAGGAGAGGACACACTTTTCCAGTTCTTGGAAAAGGGATTGTGGACTGGGAGCCACATGCAGCTCTTGGGCAGTTCAAGTGTGACTCTGGGCCAGGGCTGGTTCTGGGCCCCAAGCTGTCTGTATGATCCAGTGTCTTACTTCATTGCATCCGAATCTCAGTAGTTGAATCACAGCTGCTGCTCAGAATCTCAGCAACCAGGGCCACAGAGCACAGGTCCCAGCAGCCAATTATGAAGCAGGAGAGGTCTGCGTGTGCACGTGTGTGCCTTGGGCCATATGAAGATTGTAGGTTCTTGGGTTTGGGAACTTTGCTCACTCCTGGCATAGATCCATGATCTGGAGCCTTGCATTCTTTTCCCCATCCTGAGTGCAGCATCCTTTAAGAACCCACACCCACACCACCTATCTCACTCATGTAGTTAGTACTAATTCTCAAAGAGGCCCATGGGAAAGAAAAGGTTCTTCAATCCTGGTCTACGGTGTGCTCTGTTGGAAGACTTCAAGAGAAAAGCTGAGGGGGCTTTAGGAATTCGTGTGGGTGATTGAATCAGGGCAGTCTCCCACAGAATGGGGACTGGTCCAGCTCCTTGGCATGGTAATGAACTGCTGGAGCTGCTGTCTTTTAGATGAAATGTAACAGTCTGGCTACATGCAACCTTGACAGATCATCATTTCACTTTTTGCCAGAATATTGTTATCTCAGTTAAAATTCCAGCCTGAGGTATGATAACCTCTCCTGAGGGAAGTGCTCTGATACTTAAGGCAGAGGTTGGAGAATTAGGATTCCATGGGTCCCTCTTTCTGACTCTGTCACTGGTCCGCGATGTGATCTTGGGCAAACCATCTCTGCCTCAGTTTCCCCAGGTGTAAAACTGAAATACTAATGCTTACCTACGGCACAACTTGAGTCTAGATTAGTTTCATCTGATTTAAGGTGGTGTTTTGAGGTATGGAAATAAAAATGCATACCTTTTTCCAATTCACTCGGACACAATACTAGTCTCCAGTTCCTAGCTTGAACGTTGTTTACTGTTTCTAGGAGTTTCACAACAGCTGCTTCATCCCCCTCCAGAAGCAAGTGCATGACAGGGGTCTAGTTGTCCTGGGTGCTTTGTGTATGCAGCACTGCTTGCAGGTTCATTCCCTTTAGTGTTTTCTCCAGCACTTCAGTTTAGTTTTAAATGGCCAAAATGCTAGGGGCTTGCACAGCTTCTCTTGAGAGATTCACATTTTTAAATTGTGGCCCTGGGCCTGGCAGAATTTCTCAGCACAACCCTCTTCATTATAAAAGAGCATGGTGAGGGACATGGGTGGCTGGCACAGGAACCTTTCATGTGTGTGTTTGTTTGCAGATGGAGCTTCTGAAGATCCTGCACTGGCGTCGTGCTGTCCTGGCAGTGGTCCTGAACCTGCTGGCTCTCAGCCTCTCCACCACAGCTCTGCTTGTCAGTTACTGGTGTGTCGGAACCCAGAAAGTGCCCAAGCCTTTGTGTGGGAAGGACCAGAGCACCAAGTGCATTGGGGTTCACGTGTCTGCAGATGGAGGTGGCGGCAATTCCTCCTCAGGCCAGGATGTGGTGCACTACAGCTGGGAGACTGGGGATGACCGCTTTGCCTTCCGCTACTTCCACACGGGCATGTGGCTGTCCTGTGAGGAGAACATAGAAGGACTAGGTAAGCGCTCCACCTGGGCATGGTTCTTTCTTCCCAGAAAAACAGGCCAGACTGGCAGGGCAGGGGAATTAAGTCTTCTCTTCAAAGCACCAGGACAGGTTGAGTTAGGGAACAAGCTCCCAGACTTTCCCCATTCTCCATCCCTCCCTGGGAAGAAGGGTGTGTGTGTGTGTGTGTGTATGTGGAGAGTGGAAAATGGAGGGGGGTTGTGTACAAAGCCAATTCAATTAAAAAATGCTAGCAAAAAGGTGAATATTGTGGTGGTAGTTTGGTGGTGCCAGCACCTGCCTTTCTGTTTACTCGAGTGAGACATCTCCCCCCGGCCTAACCCCAGCGAATGTGTCATTCTGAAGGGCAGAGATCTCCTTAAGAGAGTCGAAACCATCATTTTGTAGCTCAGGTGGACAGTTTTGTGCTACCTTTGTGCCAACCAGGTTCTGTCTGTGCTGTGGTGCCTAATGTAAGTGAAAGCTCTACTGGCTGCCTGGATGTTACTCTGCACCGCGGTCCATATTCCCCATAGCACAAAGTCCTGCGTGCAGCACCTACTCTATGGTTGTCACCTTCGGTCATTTTTTACATGACACTTCCATTTTGGCCTATGGGAGTGTCAGGTAAAAAACCACCACAGTTAGTAACCCTAACCTGCTCTAGCCCCTGCCTCTCACCATATGCTAAGAACCATGTATGTGAGTCCTTTGCTGCTCAGGTGCTGGGAAAGTTTCCTCCATCTCATAGGTATGCTCTTGGATTAGGATCAGTTATCTCAGTCAGCAAACATCTAGACTGAAAGCAATGGCACAGAAGTGAAATACTCTCATTCCCATTCCTCTAAGCCAGCCAGCCAGCCCCTCCACCGTATCCCTCACCCAAACTCCCACACAGGGAAAGAAGGGAATAAGTATGCGGACTTTAATCTTCTAGTAGTTCTCCTTGGCTTATTTACTGGAATCAGAGTTTGAAAACAAAGTGATCAACAAAAGCAGTTTGACAATCCAAGTCCTTCCCTCACTGTCATATCCTGATCAGAGGGCGGCTGCATTGTTTCTTTGGCATTGGCAGGAAGGGCTAGGAACAGGAGGAGTTTGTTTGGAAGTGGTTAAGTAGAGTGCATTCCTGTGGTGTTTGTGGGAATGTCTGAGAATGGGATTGTGTGACTAGAATCAGCTTAAGGTTATTTGAAAGAGTTACTGAGACTTGATTGTGGCCCCTGAGGATTTCTGGGATATGGCTGCTTTAAGATGAGCATGGCACACACGCGGTGTGAAATCACGCAATGTGTAAAAATCCCACGGGCGGGGTTTAGACGCAACATCTCACGCGTTACAGTGGGATTTTTACACGCAGCATGATTTCACACTGCGTGTGTGCTGCGCACATCTAAAAGCAGCCAAAGATAATGACAGGAGATGATTTATCTATTATGGCCCCCAAGACATGATGTATGCCCTTGTTCTTTATTCGTGATATGCTTTATGACTTTCTTATACCCCACAAATCCAGACAAAAAGTTTGGTTTGACAAAATAGAATGCAGAGTGAGATGGCAGCAAAAAGGCCAAAGCAGTTTTGGGGGGAATTGCCAGGATATCACTTATAGGGCTGGGCGGTAATAGTTCCTCCTTGAAGTCTCTGGATGGGGGAGTTCTACTTTAGCAAGATTTTAGAAAAGAACTTGGTACAATATATATATTTATTTTTTTAAAAAAACCAAAACATTAATTCAAACTGGCTTGAATATGTTTGTTTTGCTGTGACTTGTAAATTAATTGAACAGATATAAAAAAGGAGTTTGATAAAAAGCAATGTTTGGGAGGACATCATCTTATGGGGCATCACAGGGATGATGGGATGGCACTAAACTGGGATTTCGTGGGATCTGATTTATTTCAGATGATGGGATGGCACTAAACTGGGATCTTTGCGAGGTCCACCATTATTAAATAGCTTCATTAAAATTGTATATAAAGTAGTAGGGAGGCTCTTCATGCCATTTGCAGGTGGCACTGAACTGGGATACGTTCTGAATGCCAGTAAGTCCAGGGAAAGAATACAAAGGTGCTTAGCAAGATTAGAATGGCGTGCAGGAAATAACAAGATGAGATTCGGCTGGGGGAAAATGCAGGCTAATACATCTGGGAAAACATAATCTGCCAAAGAAAGATTAAATGTGTGAGGGAACCCTGGAAAGTAGGAACAGAGAATGATGTAAGGAAACTGGAGAGAGAGATTTGACAATAATTTGCAGAGTGAGATGACAGCAAAAAAGCCAAAGCAGTTTTGAAGGGAATTGCCAGGATATCACTTATATGGCTGGAAGGTAATAGTTCCTCCCTATGTGATTCAAGGAGACCCCTTTCCATCTCCCATTATGAAGGATCTTGGAGGAGGTTCAGTTACATCTGGCAGAGTAGAGCTCTCTTCTTTATATCAAGTATACAATATGCTCTACTTGACTGTATTGAAAACTGGGCCCTGGCTGGGACCAATGATGAGCAAAAGCCACACTGCCTCTTTGGGTGTTGGTTGTACTTGTATGTGATCCCACAAGGGCTCCATCTGTGCTACAAGACAGACATTTTCCTGACCCGCCTTTCCCTATCTCCAAGTGCCAAGAGGAGATTACAGCAATTATTAGCAACCATCTCCTTTTGCCAGAAAGACACCAGAGCTTAGAAGTCCTGAAAAACAAGAGACCATTAAGGGGAAATAATCGTTTCTTTTTCCTCCTGAGAGAATTCACCACATTTGAGATGATGCTTTTATTTCAGATGAGAAATGTCGCAGCTTCATTGAACTTTCACCCCCAGCAGAGAGAGGTAAGGACAAGTCTTTATTTCATCATGTTAATGTGATGCATGTTGTAGGAGGGGGGGCATCTCAGCACGATAGGAGAGGGACCGAAAAGGCAATTAATGGTTCATGTGTTTATAGCCAAAATTCTGAAGTCTGCAAACAAAGCTAGAGATCTGCTGCTTCCCCACAAGATTTCTGACCCTTTTTGTTTTCAGGATATCCTGGAAAGACAGCCTTTGTGCTGCATTTAAGCATGACCTTTTCTGGCCATAAAACCAATACAGAACTTTGCATTTTTCTCTGTTGAATTTCATAGGCTGTGGTTATTTCAGATTGCCCTCCTAAAAAATTCATGATGTTCTTTAAAATGACAGATTTAGACCTGTGGTTCCAAAGCTTTTTTATCATAGTATAATCCCATGACCCTAGACAGCAATAAAGAGATGTCAAGTCTAGCAAATATCAATCCAATTGTGACCTCATCCACAGATGGCACACCCCCATATGGCACCCTGTTCTACAGTTTGGGACCCTCTGCCTTATCCTATCTTTAAACAAGGGTTAATAATGCTTCAATTCTGCAAAGCATTGCAGAGCTACAGATGAGAAGGGCTACTATATAAGCACAAGGTTTTGTTATTATTAATAAGCTACATGCACAAAAGTGTACAAGGAACTTATTTCATTTGTAAATTTCTTTTCACACACCCAAACTGTGCTGTGTCACAGCCCAGATGAGCAGATTTTTGGAGAGGGATTAGAATTTCTTTTAGGGGTTTCAATTATTTGTTATTATTATTTAGCATTTCTTTAATGACTTTCTATGTTCAAAATGCTTTACAGTTCTTCTCTAGTTCACCCTCACATCAATCCCATAGGCTAGGTCATTATTATTCCTGTTTTGTTCTTGACTTTAAAGTTTGAATCAGAAATCTTTCCCATAGATGTTGCAATCTTACACACAGATATGGGTTATGGTTCTGGACACATCTCTTTACTTGGGATGCTGTTAAATGTGGTCTGAGTTAGGGAGTTGGTAGCAAATCTACTTAGGGGAAGGGAGGTGTGTGAGTGAGTGTGTTTAGAGAATGGAGTAAGAGATGAGCTGATCTTGATCCTCTAACATTTCATGGGCACATAGAGCTGTGGAAGAGCATCCATTTATGTTAGAGTATAAATCTAAATTAATAAATAAAATATAGTGACTGCTTGTAGTAGAGGAATGATAATATAAAAATCCTATCAAAACAAGTCTCATGATTTTATTCTTTAAGGAAACCCTAAAAGGACAAGTCAGCAACTCTTCTGATAATAGTATTTTACAGATCGGTATAGGTTTTCAGGCAGGTTTGCTTATTTTTGGCTGTCCCCTTACAGCACAGGAGAAATGAATAGGGGCATATCCTGCCTAGTGTAGGGATGGCTGACATAATGGTCCTAGGCCGCACCCTCCTTTATGCCCTGTGACAATGGAGGGAGGCTGAGTTCTAGTTATTTGGAGCTTGTGGACAGTCTCGAGACTATTTGCTTCTTCTGAGCCACAGCTCAGAAACAGAACCAATATGCCTGTTATTACTATCTTTGGTTACAGCAGTGAGCTAGAAGACGGAATGCTTTCTTCCGCCATGAATGTTAGTGTACAACAGCAGAGAGACACAGCTTTGGTCTTATTTTTGAAAATGGGGAATGATAATAGTTATCTGCTTTGGGGATCCTGAGATGGAAGGTGCTACATTAAGTGAAAGAGGTATGAGTGACTTGCATAGGTTATAGTATTTTGTATAAGCAGAGACCAGTGGACAGTGCACTCGACTTAGAGCTGGGAGCCTGAGTTTAGAGCCTTGGGCAAGACACTATCTTGGTCTTGCCCTCTGTCAAATGGGACAGCTGATGTCAGGCCTGGCCAGGCGGTTGGTGTCTAGTTGGACCAATTGTAAATGCTCTAGTCTTGGAGCTGCCAACCACAACTGCTGGGATTAAGGCATGAGCGTGCACGTGCAGCAGGATAGTCTAGTGTAGTAATAGCTCTGCGGCCTGATTCTCTTGAACTATTAGAGGATCAGAAATGAAGGTGGTAATTGGAAAGGTGCCTCCACTCAGATGTGAAGTAGAGCCTCACTGGGCATGGGGCGGGACTGCCAGGGCAAGAGGCAGGCCCAAGGTCTCTGTGTCTGAAGACCCTCAGGCTTCAACAAAAGTGACTGCCTGTTCTGGGAGATGCTCCAGGAACTGCTCAGAGCAGCACTCCCCCCCCCCAGCAGCAGTGGTGGCAAGGAGCCGTGATACTGTGACTGAAGCTCCCTGCAGGGCCTCACTCCCACCTCAGCCAGCGGCGGAGGGCCCTGGCAGGAGCCTTGGGCTCCACACTGCCACTGCTGCTGCTGGGGGAGCTATACTGGGATTAGGATAATGTTCAGAGGATTGTAGGGATGCAGGAGAGACCCTTTGCCCTGCCCTTTTCCAACATGGCTCCCCCCCCCCCCCCC
>QEPC01000841.1:3321233-3368880 GCA_003113815.1 Sphenodon punctatus | reverse complement strand
AGGTTGATGATATGCAGGAGAGGAGGGGTGACGGTGGAAGCAATGGAGGTCAGGAGGTGGGAAGGAATGGGGTCCAAGGGGCACGTGGAGGGGTTGGAGGAGGAGAGCAGGGAGGATATTTCCTCAAGGGAGGCAGGAGGGAAGGAGGACAGGAGAGAGGTGGGGGGGGGATGAGGGAGAGAGGGGGAGTGGTAGGGGGAGAGGACTTGGAAGCGATTTCCAGGCGGATCTTGTCAATTTTAGAGGTGAAAAAGAGAGCAAGATCCTGAGTGGAGAGGGAAGAGGGACGAGGAGGACGGGGCGGGGGGGCTGAGAGGGGTGTCAAAGGTGGAAAAGAGGCGGCCAGGGTCCCGGGAGCAGGACTCAATGTGTGAGGCATATTACTGCTGTCTAGCGAGGGAGATAGCAGACTTGAGCGATGAGAGGCAGAATTTGAAGTGGAGGAAGTCAGCGTGGTAGTGGGATTTGCGCCAGAGGTGTGTTCAGCAGCCCGGGTACAGTAGCGGAGATGGCGAATGGTAGGGGTGAGCCAAGGGCAAGGGTTATGGGAGCGAGCCAGGCGTGAGGAGAGGCTGTCCATGGGTCAGGCTCTCAGTCAGTTAGAAGAGGGAATTAGCTCGACCCAGGACACCTAATTTCCTCCCTCATATTTGGCCTCTGTAGGCCCTTATCTTATCCCCCCCCCCTTCTGGGGGTCCCCTAATATAGTCTTTGGCTCCTCCTGGAGCTAGTACTCAAATCTGACCCTTTTCGGGCACACAATAGTCTTGGTCCCCTCAGGGATTAACAGTCCATTTGGCCCTTCTCTGGGCTTTTGGCAAATTCAGCTCCTCTTGGACTAATAGAACATTTGGCCCTTAGTGGGTCAAAAATCAATAGTTGGCCACTCGGGGAAACAACACAACCCAGCCCCTTACCAGGGCAATTTGTCTCTAGCCTCCCTGCACCCCTTGATAGCCTGCCCCTGCATATGGGGCTTCTCACAAAAAAGTGGGTCCCCAAAATTAAAGTACAACAATGTAAACTCTTTGCCTTGCTAGTAGGCATTCCTTGGCTTGCCTTGGCTTAACAGCCTAGCTGTTTCAACAGCTTTCTATACTAAGATAGATGAAGGCTTCTGGCTTAACTATCAGAGTAACCTAACCTTCCTTCTCAAGCTCCAAAAGTAGACTGAGCGCTCACTTCTCCGGCTCAGCTTTATTAGTGTCTCGGCTGGCTCAGCCACGCCCAGCTCATTGTTCCCAATTAGCAAGCTGACTGCTCCAGCAATTAGCCAGCTGTGCATGCTGCCACAAACAGCCTGCTAGCAGCCCATCTGATGGCTATAGCTAGCCACTCTGTTACGGATGCATCCTGAATGAGACAAGGACACAGTTTCTTTGGGGAAACCAGGCCACATTCTTTATTTATTAAATCTGGGTAGGAATTGCCTGAGTGGGAATTGTGGTTACTGGACCTAAGCAATTTGGGTCCAGTAACCAACATGATAAAAACTTCAACCATAAGAAAGAATAAGGGTAGCTGGGTTTGATGCACCTTCAAATCCCAGCTCTATATAACTTACAAACTACACCTTCTCCAGCCCGTGATGTACATCATGAGTGGGGAAGGACAACCTGTCCCCCTCTGGGATCTGTGGAAGGAGGTAGTCCAGAAAGCCCAGGGCCATATCTGCCCCTATGGTGCTCTCAAGTTTGACCCCTCCCTGGGACATGACCCATTGCTAGCCGTACGCTGCGTATGCACTGGAGATCGTGAATGCCCATCTTGTAAGGAGATGGCCTCTCAGTGTGTAACTCACCAATGGTAACAAATTCTAATAAGGTTACTGGACCCTGCTGAGTATGACAAATTCTAATGAATTGAGAACCAGCCAAGCCATAAAGGCCCCTTGAAGCCAATTGTAATCTCTGGCACTGGGGGTGTGTGGGGGGGAAGCAAAAACCCAGGAATCCCAAGGCCAATTTGGGGTTCCTGTAAAAATTCCTTCTCGGTGGCCCCTGAAACTGGCGACCCGCTTACATTCACAGTGCTGTATAAGGGTGGGTGGACAGATATTGCTCCATCCAGGTCCAAGGCATGAATGCCTGGTTCACAGGTTGCCACAAGTCTCGCCTCACAAGACTGTTCGCGTGCCAGCCCTGCCATTGCTAGGGCAACCCTGGCCGGGCTGGAGTTTCCTGCCTTCCTGCTCTGCCCTGCACCTGACCCCATACTCTTCTGCACTAGCTCCCTAATGCAGCCTGCCCCCTCCTTGATCCTTCTTAGAAGGGAGCGTGGCAAGGGCCCCCTCGCTGCTATCCACAGGCTGCGGTGGTTGCAATGGGGAATACTCTTCTTAGGCTGCAACAGCCTAGAGACCTTGCCACACTAAGTGCAATGTAAAAAAGTCTAGGACAGTATTTCCCTCTCACACGCGCACACACACTGTACACACTCGTCTTTTCCTGGCCCAAGTGTTTTGCAAGTTTGCCTCTGTCAGCATTATCACCCACAACTAGGGGACTAAATCCAATCCAAGTTTGCCCCAGTATCCCCAAATGATCCAAAGATGTCTCCAAAATGTTCAAAATGAATATGCAAATAATGTCATGCATGTAAATGAGGCCATCCACACACTGTTGTTCATATCATCCCTTCTGCTCTCCAATAGATGGCAAAGAGAAAATGTCTCCCACCCCGCAGGCTTTAATGACCTCAAGGCTACAAATGTTTCCAATGTAAGAGACACTATGGAGCAATGCGGATGTCTGCTCTATGGTGGTGTATCTATGGAGCTGTGGGGTGACTTGTTGACACTGTAGTTTCCATTCTAGAGAACTGTTGTTTACTAAAATCCAGGATGTCTGACAACTCTAGAATCAATCCTCACTCCCAACTCCCCTCCCCTCATGCTTAGCAGGTAAAATGTAGGGTTACCATTCCTGCCTTCAGTGACACTAAAGGTTGACTCTGACTGTGGTGCCCAGGGCCCCCAGGAGGCCTATGTTTATGTTCCATTGCAGTCCCACTTAGAACCTATTCTGATGGCTTGAGTAATTTGAGTAGGCTTTGTGCAAGGCCCTCTACATGGGGGGGGAAGGGATTTCTCCCTTCCAAAGCATTCAAGGTATTTTAGATGTTGCTTCTATTTACACCTCTTTGCTTAGGTGGCTATGGGAACACTGACTGATATTGGGAGTCTCCTCTCTTCCCCCAGTGTAAAGTAGAGGTCTGTGGCTGTCCTTAGGGTCAAGCGTGGGGGGAAATGGCAGGTTGTGATGACCTTGCTTTCAGTGACACTAGACAGTTCCCTCTTTCCACTGGTCTTTGGCAGGAATCCTCTGGCTGTCGCTGGGCTCAGAGATGATCTACATCAGCTTACTGTTCATTAGTTTCATCCTCCTTGTGATGGAGATTTTGTACACTGGGAATCCAGTCTGCGGGCTAAAGCTCAATGCCTTTGCTGCGGTCTCCTCTGTGCTGTCAGGTAAGTACTCTAACTGGGTGTTGGGCTAAGAAGACAGATGTACTTGAAAGCAGGTGGGGCCCTATGCGGGGGAGTGAAAGCCTCCAGGAAAGAAAGCAAAGCAAGGCACAGATTCAAATCATTAACCCCAGAGTGGCATTTGGGAGCTGAAGAATAAGGGGAGATAGAGAACATGAAACAGCAAAAGAGTGAGGAGGAAGAGAAGGATATGGGCTGAGCTGGAGATGTAAGGAAGGAGAAGAGCCAGGAAAGCTTGATACTTAGCTGTGGGCCCCAGAAACCTTTCCAGAAGCGTGCCATTCTACAACGTAGCCCCTAGGAGGAGCAGCAGAACAGGGTCATTCCTCCTATGATAGCTTTGTCTTCCTGTTCTCTTTTTTTAGGCCTCCTTGGGATGGTGGCACACATGATGTACACACAAGTCTTCCAGGCAACCGTCAACCTAGGGCCAGAAGACTGGAGACCACATTCGTGGGACTATGGCTGGGCCTTCTAGTATGTGCACAATGAGGCTCCCTTCACTTTCCCATCCCTGTAGGCTTCTTTCACATTCCAGCCTTCTAGAACCACCTTTTCCTTCTAGCTCCTTTATGGCTTTTGCAGCGCTGCTCCTCCCCTTATCCTCATTATACCCTTGGCCCATAAGATATCTAACAGAAATTACAGGGGCGGGGGGGGGGGGGGGATATTTAGTTAGTTAGTTAGTTACATTTCTACTCTGCCCTTCCCTGAAGGCTTAGGGCAGCTTATAGTCTTGAAACACAAACTGCAATTAAAAAATCCCTTTAATTTATTTATTTTTTAAATCCCACCCTTGTCCCTAAACTTGCCCACCCGAAATCCCTATCCCCACCTGACAAAGGTTTTTACACTCTCTCCAGAATAGGCTTAGGCTCGGTCTCTGATGGACTTTCAGGGGAAGGGAGTTCCACAATACTGGGGCAGCCACCGAGAACGCCTCTCTGAGATTCCTTGTCATATGAACAAGATTAGCAGGTGGTACTCACAAGAGAACGCTCCCAACCGGCCACAAGGGGTCATGGTGGAGCATGGTAGGAAAGGCAGTCTTTCAGGTATATGGGGCTCAGGCTGTTTAGGACTTTATGGGTCAAAACCAGAAACTTGAATTCTGCCTGGAAAGGAGCCAGTGCAGACCATACAGCACAGGTCTGATGTGCTCACAGTGACCCACCCCCAAAAGGAGCTGGGCTGCCATGTTCTGTACAAGCTGCAGCTTCTGAACAGTCATCAAGGGTAGCCCCACATAGAGCACATTGCAGTAATCTAGCCTTGATAGAATAAAAGCATGGATGATATTGGCCAGATCGGAGTCAGAAAGAAAGAGCTGCAGCCTCCTCACCAGATAGAGTTGGGCCACCACTGCAACCTGATGTTCCAGGTACAGCAAGGGGTCCAGAAGCACTCCAAGGCTGTGAACCTGGGTAACCAGAGGGAGACGGATCCCTTCCATGACAGGGGTCCCAATCTCCTCCAAGTCACAGGGTTGGCCAACCATCATCACTTCAGTCTTGTCTGGATTCAGCTTCAATCAGCTCATCCTCATCCAGTCCCCGGCAGCAGCCAGGCATTGGGTAGGCACCAAGACTGCAGGTCCTGGGTCAGATGAAAAAGAGAGGCAGAGATGGGTGTCATCAGCATACTGATGGCACCTTGCTCCAAACCTCCAAATGATCTCACTCAATGGCCTCAGGTACACATTAAATGGAAGGGGAGGCAAGATGGAGACCTACAGGACACTACAAGGGAGGTCTGAGGGAACGATGAGCAATCTACCAAGCAATACTTGGATTCAAGGGAGGGGGCTGAGAATCTCCCTGACAGGAAAAGTGGAACCACTCAAAAGCAGTTCCACACGCACCCTGCCAAGTCCCACAGTCAGGAATGACTGGAGACCATTGCATCCATCAATAGAACTGAAATTTGGCCTGGACACTGTCTGAAAGGTGCCATCAGGTTTTTAATGATCAAACATAGTTGGGACCTCTGTTTTTAAAGTATTTACTTCTATCCAAAAGGTAGCACATCCAATGGCATGGCACCTCCTAACAAGAGGCTAGGGTACTGGTCTAGCGCAGTGTAGCAGAGAAGAGACTGAAAATGTAGTTTCCTCAGTACTTCATTTATTTTAAAAAATGAATTGCTGGGGCTCAAGCCTGCTTGGCACGCCACACCCCGTCCCCATAAACCACGCCCCTTGCCTCTGAACTTGACAGAACAGGGAAATGAACTCTAGTCTCCAACTAGTTATCTAATCACTAGACTAACTTGCCTCTCTACAGCTGAATATAAAACAGGAATTCTTGCAAATATGATGGCCAGTGCAAGAGAGGGGGCTGAGAAGTAATTAATAAAGCCAAATAAACCATGCAAGATTCTTCTAGCTTTCATTTCTGGCTCTGAAATGGCCAATATCAGCCTTTCCCTGGCCTTTTACATTCCTGGGTGTGCACTCCTAGTGGGAATATTTCCCAGGACTCAGCCCCCATTTGATTTAATTGCCAGGGCTCAGCCCTGGCAAGCTCCTTCTCCCCCAAATTAAGCCCTGAGTTTCCTTACATGCGCCATAAATATCCCATGTTGAGCTTCAGAGTAGTGGTGTACTGGAGAGATGCAGCATTGGGAGAGAATAAGGAAAGGCCTTTATCGACTCATATGGCAATGGGCTTTAGAAGCTTGAAGCACAATATCCGAGTACTTTCATTGTACAATACCAGGACTACATGCTATTTCTCATTAAATATCCAGTACTTAATAAAGAAATTTAGCTGTAGCCTTTAACCTGGTGGTTTCCTTCTGCACTGAATTTCACAGACTGTGTGAAAATCAATTTCCTTTTATTTAAGTTTACTTGTCATTAACATTGAATGACCCTGGATCAATCCCAGCGCTCATATTATGGAACCAATCTCGTACCCTTCACAATCTTATTTCCAGCCAAGTCTCCTCTCAGGCTTATCTTAGTTATTGCAAACTGTGCTATTCCTCCAATCAGCCTCAACAGCTTTCCCAGTCTCATCTCTCCTTAAAGCTAATGGGTGCAGCCAGACAAGCTGCCTGGGCCCAATCCCTGCACTGCCCTGGGGCGGGTTATTGGCCCCGACACACTACGGGACAAATGCAAGGTGGCAGGCATACAAACAGCTGTTGGGGGCAAGGGGCGGAGGAGGGCACGCACTCCTCCCTGCCTCCCCCCCCGCCTGACAGCTGCCGGGGAAGGGAGCCCGGAAAGACTCACCCTATCCCCAGCAGCAGTCAGTCAGGTAGACCGGGAAGCCTGAGAAGAGCGCAGGCTCACTGGCCTGACAGCTGATAGGGGGGATTCAGAAGAGCTGTGCACGTGCCCCTCTCCCCACCCTGACAAACAGGGCCAGCCCGAGGCATGTGCCACCAGTGCCCAGGCACATGGCCCCGCGGGGGGGAGGGGCCCCGCGCCATCGCAGGCTAGAGACTGACAGACGCTGCTGGCTTTTGTTTTTTTCCCCACCGGGCGTCTCCGAGTCAGTCCTCATGGGGGTGGGGGTGGAGCGTAAACTTCCTGGGAATCCCTGGCCAGTTATACGCTGCGGAGTTTAGCTGACACAGTCAAGTTGCAGTTAAGTAACCAGCCGCCCCTCATCCCCTGAAAATTCGTTCCCCCCTGCCCCCCCATTCTAGCGAGTGCCGGCCGGCCTTTGGGGCCCTGCAGCAAGGCTTGACACATGGCCCCTGAAACCCTTGGGCTGGCCCTGCTGACAAACATTGGATGGGGGGGGGAGGGACAGAGGAGCAGGTGTGGGCACTCCTCTAACACCCCCCAACCAGATGCTCGTTGGGGTAGGGAGAGAGATGTGCAGGGGGCTCCTCTGGGCTCCCCCTCCCTCCAGCAGCCTGGGGATTCCGGACTCCCACCCCATGCTAGCGCCTGTCACTCGCAGCTCACAGGGTTGTCCCGAGCATGGAGGGACAAGAGCGCCCAGTCATATGGGCTTGCTGTGCCCTGGGCAACCTTACCCCACCTGGGGCAGCTCTGTGATGCATCCTCAGGATTTCTCCAAGGATGGATTGTGGAGCAAGCAGATGTTCATCCCTACTCTGGGGTGAGGTGAACATCTGGCAGCCCCCCTGGGCACAGGAGCCATTGCATTCTGTGCCTTGTTTACCCAGGGATGGACAAGGCTGCCCAGGGAGAGGCAAGCCTTTCTGGGCATCTCGTGTGGCTGCACCCAATGTGATTGCCCACATCTTGATTATTGTGTGCAGTCCTGGTCACCCATCTCAAAAAGAACATACGGTGCAGAGAATGGCAACAGAAATGATTGCGAGAAAAGGCTGAAAAGGTTAGAACTCTTCAGCTTAGAGAAGAGATGACTTAGAGGAGATATTAGGGAAGTTTACAAAATTATGAGTGGTGCAGAGCAAGGAAAGAGCTGCTATTTACTCTTTCTCAAAAGAATAGAACTAAAGGATGGCAAGAAAGTAACTGGCAGCAAATTTAAAACAAATAAAAGGAAGTGCTTTTTCACTCAACGTACAGATAACCTGTGGAACTCATTGCCAGAAAATGTGAAGGCAATAGCATAAATGGGTTCAAAAACGTATTGAATAAGTTCTTACAGAACATGTCTACCAACAATTGTTCATCGAGTTGGTCAGAATGAGACCAGAGAGGAAATGAATATCCTTGGTGAATATCTTCTGGTCAAATTTGCCCGCATTTTGAGCTGTATTTGCCAAAGCAGATAAGGACTGCTATTTGGTTCCTATTGCATCAGCTATCCGCTTTGGATGTGTCTTTTCAGTTGTTTTGGTATCGGCACTTTTGCACGTGTGCAGAAGCTGAAATGAAGTAACTGACTAACCAGACAGCTAGTTATTGCATACCTCTTTCAGTTGCAAGGATTATTCAGATAGATCTCCAAAAATGCAAATAATATTTGCAAATCCAAAACCAGCTATTTGTTTTGCCTCTAAATGAGACCTCTGACTGTCAGAGGATGAACGTGAACAGCCGGGAATGGATGGCTCCAGTGTGACCTGTTGAGTACTTCTCTAAAGCTACCAAAACTGGATACTGTCAGACAGGATGGTTGGCTAAATGGACCATTTAGTCTGAGCCAGTATAGCACTTCTTATGTTCTTCACAGTTAAACACAAATGAGAGCACCACAATGAGACACATCCATTAGGACATGCGCAAAATTACCATTTTATATTTCAGCTGCTGTTGCACATTGGGTAGGCATGAACAAGCCATCCATGAGGAGTCTTGAGTGCTTTTCCTTGGAGAGTCAAATGGTTTCAGACCTATTAGCTTATATGAAAAGTCCAGACTATTTTTTAACATTGTGCATTAGGTTATGTTCAGCTAGGTTAAATATGAATGATTAAATTATCTTCTGCAATTGTCTTAAGAACAGACTGTATATGAAATGCAGTGATCTCTAGCAGGCGATGGAGCCACTGAACACCATAACTGAGGAGACTCCATGATAGGAACAAGAGAGCCAGGATCTCCTAGTAGAGCAGACCTGTTATCCTGGAAAGGTTCTACCTTTAAAAATGTGTTTTTCTGACCTATTCTAGCCGGATACAGCTTTTCCAGGGTCTGCCCACCATCCCTTTTCTTCCTGTCATGGAATCTTTCTTTCTTTCTCCATGCATTCTATATTTATTCTCTCCTATACGGTAGGGCAGTATGTTACCCCCACCTCCCCACCCCCACTTGTCTTTTGGAGGTTGTGGAAGCAGAAAGATTTTAAACTCAAAGACTAGAATAATTTAGATTTGTAACAGAGTTCTAGTCCATCCCGTCCGATTACCTCCAGTTACCTGTCTTTGGCTCATGCTTCAGAAGAAAGCAATTCACCCAACAAGCTGCACAAGGTCAATTTCTAAATCCTCCTTATACTTTACTGGCAAGGAAAGTAGTTAAGATCCTCCTCACTGAATGTGCTATTGTCCTTTCCTCTCTCAGCATGGCCTGGGCCTCCTTCACATGCTGCATGGCCTCTGCAGTCACCACCCTCAACACTTACACCAAGACAGTGCTGGAGTTCAAACGCAACCATCAAAAAGGCTACGATGGGAACTTCAAGGAGCAGCCTCAGCATCACCAGTGCTTCATGCAGCAGCAACAACACCTTCACAGGGAACAGATGACTAGCTACTACCCACACCGAGACAAGCCTCTCCACTCTGTCTCAGAGGGAGTCGACTTCTACTCTGAGCTGCAGCAGAAGGTGCTACAGCGGGAGCCTGAACTGGAACTGGATGAGGTCCTGGGACAGTCAATTGGGGAGGATCACTGTTAGGAGCAGGAGAGGCTGTGTGAGAAGCAGGAGGGAGTCTGAGCTTTGAACCAAATTTAGTATCACTGTTCTCTAAAGTTCTGGGTCTTTTCATTAACTACCAGGGTATCAGGGGTGGGAGGGATGGGTAGGATTGTGGGCCTTTGCTTTGATGTGTTTGGGCAGCACTGTAGAGACGCTTTACTTTGATACCATAGCTTTTTCTATGGGTGCTGACCTCCTCTGTTTGAAGCATGTTAAGGGAAATATTGACATGTCAGTGATGACTGAATGGGAAAGCCCACAGGCGTTTTTCCTGGGATTTACTAAGGCAGCTGTATCATTGGGCTTTAGCCCTGGCAAACAATTGCTGATCATGCCATTACAATGCCAATGTCACCATAGCTGTGGAATGGGGAACATCCAACAAGCTGACAGCAAATTATAATGGCGAGGGCCTGGGAAGTTTCTTTGAGTCATGTTTAAAGCAACCTCCTGGTTAATAAAACCCTAAGACTCTGAATGCTTGTGCTGCAATTAATGATCTTTCACAAATGGAAGTACTTTGCTTTTTCTACCCTGCTCAAGGGGCTGAGAGCTTGTTTTTTCAGCCAGAAGCTTTCCTCCTGGCAAACATGCCTTTTCCCCTCTAGTCCCATTGCTCACAGGTAAAATTCTACATCAAGCAAGCTTCCTTATGGAAAGGAATGAGAAGATTCCTTTACACCCTACCAAATCCCCAACCCCCCATCACCACAGAATCATTACCTGCCATGGAACCCAGGCTGCTCCTGCTCTCCGCTCTGTCCTTTCTGGGCTTCTTCGTCTACACTTTTTTGTCCCACCCGCCATCCCTTGCTTCACGATTTCCTCTCAGTTCCCTCTCAATCACATCTTAGGGTAATTTCAGACATTACAAGATCACAGTCAACCACGGTGAATCACACACAACCCCGTGGCGGGGCCAAAGAGCCCTGAACGTTTGATCAACATTCGCCAGATGTTCACCACAGACAATCACCAGCAGGGGACAAAGCTAACCACCCTTCCAGAGGTCGGAACCAGACCATCTCCAGAAGGGTGGCCAAAGCAATTCTCACCGGGAAACTGCAAAAAATAACAACTGAATGGCAACCACCAGCCGGAAGCAAAAAAACCGATCCCCAGCCGTGGTGAAAGCACGCAACATCGCTGCCAGGCAACGAGCAACAACACAGACCGGGGAGGGAGATTTAAAGGGCACACGGCAGCAGGGGAATGTGGCGGGATGGAGCAAGGCAGAAGGGCGAGGAGAGCAGAGGGCGCACAAGCAAGGGAGAAGGAGATGGTTGTGGTGCTGGAGATGGAGGCGGTGGCGGAGGAGCAGCAGCAGCCGGAGCAGGCCGCCCCAGAGGGAACAACCAGCCAGGGGATGGAGGCACCCCGGAAACAGGTAAGGAGAGCAAGGGGGGCCCCGCACAGCGGCACAGGGGCACAAAGGGGGGGGGCGCCTGGCGGGAGGGGGGAAGGGATGCGAGCCAAGGGACCCAGGCAACTAACACCTCCTGTTACGACCTACAGACCCGGAAATGGGACCCGGAGCCCCCCAAGGAGACAGGCGGAGGGCAAGCAGAGGAGGAGCAGGAGGGCACACGCAGGAGGCGGCCGTAGCATCGAGGGGTGCAATGGGGCCACAAAGAGACCCAGAACTTTATACGGATCTGGGGGTCCCTGGAGCACCAGGTGGAACTCGCAGTAAACATGCGGAACGAGCATGTCTACAGCGCGATAGTGCGGGACATGGAGGTGGCGGATCACCACAGGACAGTGTCCCAATGCCGCTCCAAGGTGAAGGAGCTCAAGAGGGGGTACACGGCAATTAAGGACAATAACCGGCGGTCTGGACACAGAGCATGGACCGCCCCCTACTACGATGCACTGGACCGCATCCTAAACATGAAAGGCTCCATAGTTGCCCCACGGCTCGTGGGGAGCACCGTGGTCCAGGGCAGGGAACGGGCTGACGTATCCCTGCCCTGGCAGCCACACACGAAGGCACCAGCTATGGGGGCCCAGCCCCCCAAGAGGAATGGCCCGGGACCTCGGGGACCAACAGGCCCCCCTCGCGCACCAGCACAGGGAGCCCACCCCCCCAGTCTGACTCAGGAGGATCCGAGGCCGGCACACTGGTCACCCTCAACCAGTGGACACAGGGGGAGCACAGCCACACCGAGGGGCCTGCCTCGGAGGGCTCCGAGGCTGACATCGAGGGTAGGCAAGCGGCAAGGAAGGGGAACGGACCATAAGGGATGGGCCCATGGGTGGGGGGAGGGCCCATCCCCATGACCCCCAGAAACCCCGGCCTGCTGACGGGGTGGGGGAGCACCGGGGCCCGCCCGAGCACAGAACAGGGGGCACAGGCGCAGCAGGTCGGGCACTGGTGCTAGCGCGCAGGGAGGGGGGGCAACAGGACAGGGACCGGGCCCATGTAGGGCTACCACAACCCACCCCAACCTGTTTCCCAACAGGTCACGGCTTATTTCAGCTACACGGGACCGTCCGGCAAGGGGGACGTCGGGGAGCAGCCGCAGGAGCAGCCCGAAGACCAAGGTGAGGCTCCACAGCAGGGAGGGCCCCATGGGGGTGCCCATGGGGCACACCGGGGTGGAGGGCACGAGGGAGGGATGGCTGGGGCACAGGGGGTTGCTGGCGGGAGGGCACCAGCCGCCCACCTGCCAGGGGGCCAGCCCACCACCCGCAGCACCACAACGGGATGGGAGGCAGGCGCCAGGGCCGAACTAATAGACCCCATTGTGCAATGTGCACCCCAACAGGGCAACCAGCAGCAGCCTCACCAGCTGAACCCATGCCCCCAGCATGGCAGATGTGGAACACAGGGCTTGGGTATGGCGCCGGAGGGAGGATCAGGTGGAGGAGATCATCTGGACCACCGCTGAGCAGGGGGAGTGGATGATAGCGGCCATCGACCGCATGGAGGCGGCCACAGAGAGGACCCTGAAGCAGGCGGAGGCCAGGGACCGGAGGCTGCAGGCTGAGGTGCGACTGGAACGGAGACGGGAGTACCGGGAGCAAAACAGGCAGGTGGAGGTGTTTGGGCGGCTAGAGCAGGCCATTGACAGGATGGTGGCGGAGCACTCATGCAAGATGGACCGGTCCAACGACATTGGCATGTCACTGCTGCTACATGTGGGGACCATGAGCACATACGTGATGGCAGCCACTCCGCCAGGCATCCTGCCAGCCCCTGCACCGGTGCTGGGCCCCGCAGCGCCCCCACCGCTGGCACACCCACAGGGGCCACGTATCTGCCTCCCGGTCCCACCAGGCCTTCAGAGACAGCAGCCGCCCAGGGGGGGCCCCTCTGGCACTGGGGAGCCCACCCCACCCCAAGACCACGTGAACATTTGGCAGCTGNCCTTCAGAGACAGCAGCCGCCCAGGGGGGGCCCCTCTGGCACTGGGGAGCCCACCCCACCCCAAGCCCACCGGCCGTCCTGGACACGGAGGCCTCCCAGGACACAGTCGGGGACACGGACAGCGGGATGAGGGGAGTTCCCAGAGCTCCATGCCGCCCGCAGGGTGGTTGAGGGGATGGCCCAAGAAGCTCCAGTGTCAGGGACGAGGGAGGTAAGGGGGGCATGGTGTTGGGGGTAAGGAGGGGGGGCACGTTGGCACACTCAGCACAATAAATGTACAGGTGGAAACTATCTCTAACGTGTTTTATTGAGTGTCCCTGTACAGTGGGATACCCGCGGGCATGGGGCAGGTACAGGGGGTGGCCATTGAGGGGGGGCGGGTGGAGGCCTCAGGCAACGGCATCTCTGAAAACCCACCTTGCCAGGGCAGCTCAGATCCGCTTGGCATAGTGGTACTCCCTCGGGTTATCGGCGTTCACGTAGAGTGGCACGGGACTGGGTGGGCGCCGGGGCATGGGGAACTCGAGGGTGGACCCATCGGTCTTGCACACGTTGTGCAGCACACAGCAGGCACCGATCATGAGGGCCAAAGTCTCTACCATGTAGTCCAGTCGGACTGCTAGGCACCTCCAGCGCTGCTTGAGGGCACCAAAGGCCCTCTCGACCACGGTCTTGGAGGCACAGAGGCGGGTGTTGTAGAGTGCCTCCACGGGGTTCCTGGCAACTGGGTACACTTTCATGAGTCATCGGAGGAGGGGATAGGCCGGGTCCCCCAGGATGCAGGGGGGCATCAGAACCCGCATAATCCTGGTCATCCCCATGTCCGCAAAGTCCCCCCGGTACATCCGGGCATAGAGGGGCGAGATGGTCAGGATCCTGGGATTGTGGCTGTGGCTGGAGTGGCCAGTGTAGATATCGATGAACTGGCCCCAGTGGTCCACTCCCGCCTGGAGCTGCAGGGAATGGTACCCGTGCCGGTTGACATATTCCGTGGACTCCCCATTGGAGGGGCGGAGGATCGCAATGTGGGTGCCGTCCACGGCACCCAGGCAGTTGGGGAACCCGCCAGCCGCGTAGCCGGCCATCACGGCCTCCTGGTCCACGAGCTGGATCGTGCGGTCCAGGAGCACGCCCTCCACGGCCTCGCAGAGGTCCCTCAGGATACCGGTGATGGTGCTCACCCCAACACCGAAGTGCTGAGACACGGACCAGCAGGAATCGGGCGTTGCCAGGGCCCAGACCACTATGGCCACGTGCTGGACCATGGGAATGGGGGCCTGCATGGGGGGGTGTTGCTGCTCCAGGCAGGGCGTCAACAGCTCTGCAAGTCACAGGAGGCAACGCCTGTCCATCCTGAAGTGCGTCCTCCAGGTGGTTTTGTCCCAATGGGCCAGGGCCCCTGCCCACCACCCCTGTGCCCGCTCAGTGACCCAGGTCCTCTGTTCAATGGGCATTGCAAGCATAGCTGCGCATTCCATGGCCTCCCTCCTCCACTGTTGTCAGCCGGTGGCCTCGCGGAGCACTGCTGGCCGCCCGCAGGCGTGGTGGTGGGCCGGTTGGTATTTTCTGGACACCTGCAGGGCCTTGAACCTGACCAGGGAGCATTGGCGCTCGTGGTGGGCGTGCCGGGCGGCCGCAGTGCTCTTGGCCATGCACACCCATATGTGGGCAGCCAGGTGGATCGCATCTGTGGAGATGCACATGAGGTCTGTGTGCACTCAGAACCACTCTGCACAGATGGCCAGGTGCATCCCGCAGGTGCCCCTCCATCCCGCATCCATGGCGGACCATGTCACTGGTGTGGTCTGACGTGCGCCTCTATAGCCTGAGGGCCGGTCATGCCCCAGCTCCTCGCCCCACCCTTGCACCTGTGTGGGGCGCCCCTGAGCACCTGTGCTTGCCCCCAGTGCCCGGCTGCCCCAGCGGTGGCTAGGCAGCTGGTGCGCTCCTAGCACAGGGGCTCGTGCCCTGGGGCCTCTTGCGCCCGGGCGTGCGTCCCGCAGCTGCTTGCCTATTGTCATCACCTCCCTGCTATCAGTGTTAGCTGCATGTTGTCATCACCGCCCTGCTATCAGTGTTGGCTATACTGTCTGTGCGCTTGGTTCCTGCAGCTGTGTTGGGTCCGCACCCCACGCCTCGCTCATTAGCCATCCCATGTTGCGGCCTGTGGCCTTATTGCGTGTCCTTGGAGCTCCCCTGCTTCTCTCCCCATCCCACCTGGGACTGTGGGGCCCCTCTTCCCTTCCCTGCTTGCTGGACCATGGCCTGCAGTGCATCCCCAGGGCTCCCGCACCCCGCAATGCCTGGCGCCCCCCGTAGTGGGACCTTCCGCGAGACCATGGCCCTGTGTGACCTGTGGCATTCCCAGCTGTGCAACTGCTCCTGAGCTGCCTGGATACCCTCTCAGGTGCCTATGCGAGTATGAGCTCCGGCCTTCGCTACTTTAGCTATGAGGCCAGTGCTCACGAGTGCCGGCTTCATGTGGAGGTGCTGGGGCTCCGTCCCTTTCCCGCTGGGCGCATTCTGGAGATGCGGTGCTCACATGTGAGGTGGTCTGCAGCGGACACCGTGTCAGGCCTCTTGGTGTGCAGCCTGGCAGCCTACACAACCTGTCTGGCGGAGGGGGGCCGTGCCCTGGCTGTTTCCTTCTTTGGCTGCGTCCACGGAGCCCGTGGGTGCCAGCGCTCACGTGGGGCGGCGTATCACCACCTATTAGAGCTTGGGCACCTTCCATGGCCCCCTGCTGCTGACTATGGCTTGTTGGAGCCCACCGGAGTGGAGCTGGTGGCGCTGGCTGGTGTGTGGTCCCGTGCTGGTGTTCAGGTGGGGCTCGCTGTGCAAGATCCATTCAAGGCCTATTACCTCATCGCCCACCACATGTCTGCGCTGGGCTACCGTCGGGGCATGCTTCAGTGGCCCCACTACGTGCATCTGGTGGGCCACCCCGCTCCAGGCCCCTTTAGACCCCCTGGAGCTGGCTGTGAGGACCCGTGTCTTTGGATCCCTGGATGCCGGCCACGCCATGTGCGCCTGCCTCTTCCCTGCTGCCTTGGGTCGCTTTCCATTCGTTCCATGCTGTACAGGGCTCGCTGCTGTTCATGGGTTCCATGGCCCTTGCCCGTGTCTATGGGCCCCCTCCTCAGGCACCCCCTGGCCCTCGGTGCATGTGGTGTTACCCTCCGTGGCCGGCCCCTCTTGTGGCTGTGTCCTGCTCTCCAAGCCAGCTACCAGCTCTACGGGTGGTGTTGTCGTCCCTTGTCTGGCTGCCCACTCACCTGTGCCCATGGGCCCCCTCCTCAGGCACCCCCTGGCCCTCGGTGCATGTGGTGTTACCCTCCGTGGCCGGCCCCTCTTGTGGCTGTGTCCTGCTCTCCAAGCCAGCTACCGGCTCTCCGGGTGGTGGTGTCGTCCCTTGTCTAGCCACCCGCTCACCTGTGCCCATAGCCTGGACCACACACACCCCGGTACCTCTCTGACTGTGCAGGTATGGGGCCCCCAGACCGCCTCCTGGTGACCTCCAGCTGGGGGGGGGGCGGGTTCAGCGCACTTGTGCCGGCTCGCCTCCATCCCCGTCTGCGCCTTTGCACTGGTGCGGGGGATCCCTGCCTGCCTCCTGGACCTTCCTCGGACAGCTGCGGTGCTGTTCCCTACATGTTTGCCCTCCCCGTGACATTGCTCTGTCCCTGTGAGGACCCCTGTGCCTTGGGCTGCCTGTGTTGCTGTTGGGTGGCCCTTGCCAACCGTGTTGTTGGTGGGGTTCTGGTTGCCGTTCCCCATGTCCCACTCTGTCCCCGGGCTGGGCTCCTCTGCTTCTATGGCTCCCCCACCCCTTTGTCCGTAGTGCTGTGTGCTCCCCCCCCTTCCTTCCTTTCCCGTTTGGGTGTGTTTGTGCCCGGGCGTGTGCTTGTGTTTTGTGTTCTGCTGTGTCCTCGGTTTCCCTATGCCTGTTCTGTGCGCCGCCTTGGCCACTCTTCTCCCTCCTTCCCGTTTCCCTTGTGTGGGCGTTCCCTTTAGGCTCTTTCGGCTTCCTTTGCTCTCTGTCGGCCATGTCTGCCTCCCGCCCCTCCCTGGTGTCACCTGAGTGTTCTGACCACAGCCCGGAATCGGCGTAACGTCTGTTGCGCTGCTCCGGGCTGTGGTCGGGCCGTCCGTTTCCCTGCTGTGGTCCCGCTCCCGTCACATCTGTTCGGGGCTGTCCTGGACCGGAGGGGGGGAGGGGGCAGGGTTAGCTGGCTCGCCATCGTTGGGAATCCACTGTGGTGACCCAGGAGCGCGTAACGTCTGAAATTACCCTTAGGAGCAAGGTCTCTCTTCCTTCCCCGTAACCCTGTCAGTTACAATGCACCAACTGCCCCCAAAGTGAGAGGGATACACAAGGCGATGCTGTACATGATATTTATTTGTTCCATTACAGTTCAAACAATATACAGATAGGCTCTTTGTTCACAGTGGGGATAGGGTGGGGAGGAGAAGGGATTCCCATTATGGAGGTTCTCGTGCCACTGAACCTTTGAGTATCGGGGATAGGAGTTTTAGGAAGGACCTCGGGAGATATTATTTCAGGTAGTGAAGGGAGAGATTGCCTTCCTGTTCTTAATGAGGACACTCTGCTACAGATGTTTACAGATTAATCCACTGCCAATACTTATAAACACAACCTCAGCCTAGAAGAGGCAGAGAAGACTGATACCATGGCTGGTGCCCCTTGTTACACCTGTGCTAATATTTACAAAGCTATTTACACTGAATGCCATTCCACATGTGCAAACTATTTAAAGACTCTGGGATTAACAGGGAGGGCCAGGGCCCAGCCTCTGGGGTTGCAGGTACAGCTAACCCTCAGCAGACTGACCACATGAAAGCTTTTGACAGGCGACAGAGTAATACAGCCAGGAGATTTGTCAAGAAACCAGCATTGAGAGGCGAGATACCTGCCCTCACCCAGTCCTGATGTACCTTTTGAAAAGGGGAGGTGCCAGGATGTATAGGCACTGGCTAGAGGGGGCTTTGGGACTTCCCCCCCACCCCCGCAGTTTCATAGTGCTGGGAGCAGGTAGAGCAGGGGGTTGGGGTGGATGGGCAAGGGCTATGGGAACAGGCAGTGGGCCCTGGGCTGATTATTCTGGACCAACAACTGGGAGCCCACCTGGGTGATTGGACTATGGCCCTGTACCCATTTCCCTTACATTAGGGCTGCAGCAGAGATGGGGGAGGATGGGCTACTCAGAGGCAGCACTGGAACTCACGGCAGAGACCACTGTCTGCAGCATGCACAGCCCCTGCTGTATCCACCAGGACAGGCAGCTGTTGTTTATTTGGCCCTTTTCCAATTCCTGGATCTGGCCCATGGGTCCAGATCCAAGCACTGAAAGAGCAAGCTCAGGGGAAGAGAGCAGAGATAGGGGCAAGCACTCATGGACAGGAGACAGATCCATGATCTACATCAGGGGTGGGGAACCTCAGGCCCGGGGGCCAAATGTGGCTCTTGACAAGTTTTTATGTAGCCCCTTTCCGTGCCTGGATCTGGCCCCTGGATCCAGTCTCTACCCCCAAGCACTGAAAAACTGAGCTCATGATAAGGGAGCAGAGAGGAGGGCATGCACACAAGGGTAGGGGACAGATCCATGATCTGCACCCTCCTTTTCTTTAATACACCTGTTAAGCACCCCCGCCCCCAACCTGTATGTAGCCCTCGGAGCGTATACTAATATTCCATGTGGCCCCAGGTTAGAAAAGGTTCCCCACCCCTGATCTACATCCTCCCCTTTCCTTTCTCATTCTGAGCACATCGCTTAAGCACCTTCATCCTCCATTTGAATCTAGCCCAATTTTAAAGCATTTGCTTTGGGACAGAAATGGTGTCATCTTCTGGTGAGTTCTGGGCAGGGCTATATGGAGCTCATAAGTTGAAGCCAGGAAGGAGTGAAGTAAGGGTGCACGCCTTTCACGTCTGCATCAACAATTCTATTTGGACTCTAAACCGGGAGGATAAACTGGCACCTCAGGGTTAAGGGATGGGGATGTGAAGTCTTTCAGCTCAACTTGATTCAATCCAGTTCCAGTGAAAGTAGATGGGATTGGGGACAGGCTGTAGGAGAGGGGATACAGTGGTGACCCCAAAACAAAGAGGTAGGAGAGAATAAGAGGAGTCCACAGGATGAGACTGGCTGAGGACAAGCCCAGAGTGTCCCAGAATAAAGACTCAATTGCAAAGACACAGAAGTCTAAGCAGGAGGAAATGGAAGTGTTTTTCAAACATAAATAAGAGCTTCCCGGAATAAGCTCATAAGTTAAACACACAAAAATAGACATCTCTCTTTCTCAATTCACATTGCCAAGCTACCTGGAAGAAAGAATGTAGGCAGGGGGTGGCGGGGAAGGGGTTAAACAGAGTTCCTTGGAGGGAGGGAGGGTTTCTCATTGTAGGGACGATTTCTCCAGCATTTCACAGCCGGGGGGGGGGGGCATGGTTCCAGCCCTATGGTCTTCTGTACAGCATATTGCGTGAAGACTCGCAGTGTAGCTCCAAGGGCTGTGTTTCCACACCGTCCGTCCGTCTGACACCTGAGGAGCCTGCAGATTAGAACTGGAGAAAGGGAAAGAGAAATCTCATCAGTCAGGTAAAGAAATGCACATTTGATTCTCCTTGTGAGTTTATATGGCCCTGCATCGGGGTGCTGTGGGAGAGTCTTCGCAGAACCATGTTCCTGGCCAGCTAGCACCTTTCCACTGGTCAACAGAGCAATTAACCTAGGGGAGGTACTGTTAGGCCCCACTGCAGGGAGTTCAAGGGCAGGCCCAGTGACCTCACCCTACCCCTGGAAGGGGAAAGAGCCCATGTCTTGGGCAGAAAAATCAGAGTGGGAGTCAGAGGGGGAGGCAAGTAATGTCTTATTGTTTGCCTGTCTCCAGAAACTCCTCTCCAACTGCCACATAACCTTTAGGCCCCGATACTCCTGCTTCCCTTACACCAGGACAGCATCCTGCAATTACTCAGGTTTACAACCTTGGGAGTGCTTCTGGATCCCCTGCTGCACCAAGACTGTGAGATTGCAGCAATGACCAAGAGCGCTTTTCACCAGCTTCTTCTGGTGAGAAAGGCTGTGGCCCTTTCTTTCTGATTCAGATCTGGTCACCTTCATCCATGCTTTCATTGCTTCGAGGCTAGACTACTGCAATGCGCTCTACGTGGGGCTGCCCTTGGTGACTGTTCGGAAGCTGCAGCTAATACAGAATGTGGTGGCCTGGCTCTTTTTGGGGGTGGGTTGCCATGAGTACTTTATTTATTTAATTTTATACCCCGCCCTTCCTAAGTGACTCAGGGTGGCTTACAAAAACATTATAAGCTTCAAAAGGTGAGCATTAATGCCTAACACATGCAATTTGGTCCAACGTTTCTGGTGATTAATAGAATCAAAAGCTGTTACTCTTTTGTGCCCCAATATATAGTGACACCTCCTTCTCTGAAACTAAAGGAGAGAATATAGGAGAATCCTGAGATGACTCAGAAAATTCAATGAAATTGAACAAAACAGGGGTCATATCAGATTTGTTAAAAGATTTTTAGTGAAAAAGGAAACCCACTCAGACTCATTAATATAAGCAATTCCAATAGGTCTGTGGCCAATGCCATCAGCTACCACCTTCCAGAACCTACAGGAATCCTTGGTACTAGCAGCTAATTCCAATGCCGTCCACAGACGGTCAGAGTATTGTCGTTTTTTATCATTAAGTAACTTTTTATAGGATCTTCTGGCATTAATGAAGGATCCATGAGCTTGTGGGGAGTCATGTTTAGCTAAATGCTTCCTTAAATCAATCAATGCTCTTTTGGATTGACTGCAGTCATTAACATACCATTTATGCAGTGACAAAGAATTACAATTTAAACGTCTGTGCGAAGAGGATTGTTTAGAAAGAGCATTAGTCAGTGGATTCATCAGAGTAATATAAGCTTCTTTAATCATTTTAACAGTATTGGAAGTAATTATAGTTTCTCGAATGGTTATGAGCTCAGAGGTGTTGAGCAAATTCAAAATTCTAGAGGTCAACTCCTGCAACCATTTCAGTTGTGTTCTCTCTAATTGATGAGAGTCAGTTTGTATCTTCCCAAACTCTTCTCATCCTAATCCACAAGAGGCCAGGACTCTGTTAAAGGGAAGTGGTCACTCTCAGGTCCAAGCAGAATTGAAAAACTAGTAAATAAAGCTGCATACATTATGGGGACTGCAATATAGTCAACCACACTTGAGTCACTGACGGGGGTGAAAGTGAATTCAACCTGCTCATCTTCTGGAGCTCTGCCATTAAGGACCATGAATCCTGTCTTGTTAAGTAAATCTACAAACTTATGACCTGAAGGTTTGGTATCTGAATCTCTAGAATCTCTCAAAGGAACACTGAAAGGTTCTGAGAGGTTCAGGTCAAATGGTTCTAACAAAAAAGCTCCTATTCTGGCATTTAGATCTATTAGAATTAAAAGTGCTCTTGGGTAACAGAATTCTAAATGTTCTATCAGATCCTCAATAGAGGACCATATATTGTCATTATGCAAAGGGGAAGAACCTGAGGGGGATATAGATATTAATAATCAGAATCTGTATTTAGATATCTCGATTCTATGACAGAACTAAAAAATCTTTATTATTAAATGGAATAATGCTACTAGAGTCCATTAGAGAAGAAGAGAGAAAGATAGCTAGGCCCCCCCAAAAGTCAACCTTTGTTGGCTGATTTAGGTCCACCCTTAGAAAAAGATTGAAAACCAAAAAGATCAGAAGTTTCTTGCAAACAAATTATGTCAAAAGATTATATAAATCTGACCCGTTCCATGTCCTTTAACTTATTTTTCCATCCAGCAATATTCCAGGATAAGATAGTTACATACTTGGAGTAATTATGCTTTACATAAGTCTTACTTTAGCTTGGGTATCCATATCACAGGAGCCCTTTCAAAGTTAATTCTTATTACTACAGGCATCAGGCAAGGTTGCCTCCTTGCACCATTACTCTTTAATTTATATATCAACGACACTGCTAAGACATTAAGTACTGACGCCTTTTCACCTCTGATTCTTTCTGGAAGGCCTTTGTCAATTTTATTATATGCCGATGACCTTGTTTTATTTTCTCAAACTTGATGTGGTCTTCGGAATAGTCTACATGGATTTGAATTTTACTGCAAAAATAATGATAATTCAGTATATTCCAAGAAATCCAAAGTAATGATTTTTGGCAAAAGACCGCCACAGTATAACTGGTCTTTTGCTGGACAGCAATTATCCCAAGTTTCTTCTCTCTCTTACTTAGGTGTAACTTTTACTAGCTCTGAGTCGTGGTCTTGCCATATAAAACAGATAAAGCGAATAGTTCTTCTAAAAGTATCCTAACATTTTATGCAGCATCAAATTTCTCTAAGTATCCTGGGCTATTAAAGTATACACATCTAAATCCCATTCTCAACTACTATATGGTGCGGAAGTCTGGTTTCATGCCTTTATTAATGATGTGGAAGTAGTTCAAAATAAACTTCTAAGATGTCCGTTAGATCTACCAAATAGTGTTCCGGCTAGTATAATGACAACTGAAACAGGTCTTCTTTCTGCGGTCAGCCAAGTTATTCTTATAGTCCTCAAGTATTGGGACAGAATAACTCGTTTAAACAACAACAACTGTCTTCCATATCTTTGCTGGACAGAACAAGTTAATTATGCCAGCAGTGGTAAATACCCTTGGCTTAAGAGGATTACCGTACAGATTTCCACACTTGATTTCTCTTTACCTCTTTTATTACTGAAATCTTTCTCACAGTGTATTAAGTTGATCAAACAGCGTATATAAGATAATGCCTGGCAAGAAGACTTATCTAATAATTATGCTTTCTCTCTGGCGCCATGGTTTTCTGCCATTAAAATATATTTTAATTTTGAATCTTATTTAGAGAAATTGTCAAACCCTCATCTCTGCAGAGCATTTACTCTTCTTCATTTTCAATAGTTTGAGTCGTTGGTTTTGCGGGGACGGTATGTGCCGTGATCCCTTATTCAAACTGATTATGCCCATGTGGTAGTAATGAGGTTGAGGATTTGCTACGTTTTGTGTTATTGTTCTTTTTATTTAGACTTAAGAGCCCAGCGGATTCTACTTTTGATGAACAACAAAAAGCATTTCTCTCCTGCTCGTAAATTGGAAATTCTACTTGCATCTAGTAATATAACAATGATCAAATCAAATCGGTGGCTACTTACGCCTTTCTAATCTATCGACACCATCGATTATTGTTAGAACTGATAACCTTTGCTTTTATTTTGTGTTAAATGTTATTGTTTTATATGGTGTGTCAAGCGGTTAACCACTTTATTTTATATAATGTTTGTTTTTTAACAATTTCGAGCAGGGGCTGGCATAGAGCTGTGTGCAAAAAATATACTGGAGCTGTTCTTTTCTGATTCATGTTGTATGGGTCCCATAGACTTGGAAAAGTGATGTTGTCAATTTTCCATGTGGTCTGATTTCAAGATGGTGGCTCTAATTGAAAATGGCGGCTAAAAACGTTCCTCTCCCCAGTTCTGAGGTCAATATCTTGGGAAACAATGATGATAGAGCCTTGAAACAAAAACTGAATGAAAGCCAAGGTCTGTGAGAGTATTTTAAATGACACAGAAGTAGAATATCTAGCCATCATATAAGTACAGGAAAAGTTTTTTTGTTTTTTAAAAAAATATATTTTTATTTAAGTTTGCTATAGAACTGACATACATTTGTTACTTTTGGTTATTATTCTTTACATAGGTAAGTTATCTTTTACCACTCAATTTCTGACATATAGCTGAGCGGTATCTGTCTGTAGGATCTGTTCCATATGCAAGCCTGTTACCTTTGTGGACTACCCCAACTGTCCACTCTAGCCTCTTTCCCCCCCCCCTTTCCCCCTCAGTTCCCCTCTTCCCTCCCCCTCCCCTCCCGGCCTAATATATTTCCTTTATTATTATTATTATTATTAGCAAGCATTTATATAGCACAAGCAATGTACCTTGCGCTTTACAAAGTAATTTAATAGACACAGTCCCTGCCCTAGGGCTTACAATCTGAGCGATAAACAGGTCGAGTGTTTGTATTTGTCCATTTTGAGTTTCTGTGTCAACACTGTCCAACAAGAAGACCAGTTCGTGTAGAAGCTTTGCAGGTCATCTTCCAGGCAAGCTGTGATCTTTTCCATTGAGACAACGTGCCACAGACGACGCAGCCAGTTAAGTCTTGTAAGTCCTTTTGCATGTTTCCACGTTGAGGCGATGGTGTGGACTCCCACCAGGATTAGATTTCTGCACGTCCTCTTTTGCTGCAGGGTAAGTATCTTTTCTGGGTACAAGCCCAGTAGGGCAGTCTCTGGTCTAAAAGGCAGAGGTATCGCCAGCAGGAGTACAGGCAAAGTTTAAAGTTGAAAATCATAGGAAAATTATTTCCCTTTCAGAAAAAAATGAAACAACAAATTTTGGACCAAGTCATTTTGCTGATACAGGTAAGTTACAATGGATTAAGACATTCTTCAGTTAAGCAGGCACAAAATGAGCAGCATTTAACGTTGTTTCTGAAACAGCGACACTTAGTTTACACTTCTTGAATGTGCAACCATCACAGAGTTGAAGTGGACATGAGTTGAAGCGCAATCATAAGTGTGACTCTCCATTGTTGGTCTTCCTCCAGATGGTAATCATGGTTGACCGGTGAATGAGATGCTTGAAATGGTGAGAGCACCTTTCAAAATCCAGACCTGCAGATTCGTTCTGAGGACATGCCACTGAAAACCACTGGATGTCAGTGGGAGATAGCTTGGATTGAGTTTAGCATTGACACTTCCGTGGTACAACCTGTACCGAAATTCATCCAAAGTTGAAGAGCTGTTGGTGAGATTAAAAACGCTGACTGCAAATTTCTCCAGTTGTTGCATTAGTTGTGCTGAGATATCGTTACCTAGATGTTCAAGGAACTGCAGTTCAACATGCTGTGCAATGGCCAACTTAAGAGCACCCTTCTTGCTTCCAAGCTTGCTAGTAGTGTTGCACCCTGTAAGAGCATGTAAACGTGGTTGGATACGACACACTCTGTCTCCCATTTGGTTGTACATTTCATGAAGGGGTAAATAGCTTTGGTATTTTCCCGAAACAGCTCAAAACCAAAAATCAAGTAGTCCCAGTTGCTGAAACACCAGTAAAAAAACGCAGGCCCAATACTACCATATCAGTGTCAGGGGACCAAACAATGGCTCTTGATATATTGTGAACCTGAACTGCATGATGAATGTGGGCCAACAACCGCGTATCAGCCTCTTCATCACAACAAACAAGATCCGTAAGCTCTGTGACCGTCTCTGTCGAAATAGAAACACACAGCTTCCTGTCAGTAAATCCACCACCTAGCACGAGTGTCAAGTGTGATTGGAGGAAACACTGCCCATTACAAATCCAAGTTTCGCACAGGAAATTTGTTAGCTGAGATTTGTTGCAGTTGGATAAGATGAAGCGGTTCCACTGAACTAGCAGTAGAGTAGATGGTCCAGTGATTCTCAGCTCAATGGAAGGAACACCGCTTGCAGAGTCTTGCTTTTCACCCTTCTTGATTGGCAAATTGTCATCGTATCGGTCAAAAATAATGTCAATCTGAGAAATCCCATCATAAATTGACACAGATTTAACAATGGACTGTAGAATAGAGTTGGCTAAATCCCCAAATGTTCTACAATCACTCAATCTGACTCTGAACTGCAGCCATATTGTCAACTATGCAAGCAGTTTTGCTGTTGCCTGTTTTGGGTAAGTTGCTAGTAACGGCATCACAGCGTTCCTCTAATGCTTTCAACAGGTATGACTAGCCGAAGTCTTTCTATGTGCAGCTACCATGCTCTTGAATGTTTTCAGATTTGTTTTTCAGATAGGATCATACAGGGATTTTGTTTGATTTTGCAAACATTGCACCAAAAATGAGTTGTACTTATCTTCACCAATTTGCTGGATATGCAACAAAACTTTGAGGGATGCTATAATGGACATGACAATGTTGTGAAGTCTTCCTTCTTCCATGTGCTTATCAAATGGATTTTTGTAGGATTTTATGAATTCCATAATCTGTTGGACATTTCATTCATCTTTATCCATTCTACTCATTCATCTTTATCCATTCTACTTTTGGACTACTCATGCTTGATGGATAAATCTGCTGTTGCATCGCTGGTAACATCACAAAACTCTTCTAACACACTTGACATGTTACATTTCATGTGATATGTCAGCTGCCATCGGAAAACAGCTTCTGCCTTTGCACTTATGCCAATGACCTCTCCACCAGTTTTTTTTATTACTATTTTTCTTTTATTAAACAAACAACAATTAACAACAATTGTATATCTTGTATATCATATTGAATCATATAGTTCTCCCTCCACCAGTTTTTGAGGAACAATTTATTGTCTGCTCAAGTGCATGATCCACAGCCACCTGATTGAAAGTTTCACATGACCTTTTAACGCAAAAATTACCAGCCTGGAATTCAGTGTTTACCACTGGTGCAGTTTCAGAAAGCATACGCATATCTGCAAGGTAAACTGTTGTCCAACGCGCATAGTTCTGGTGGTCAAATGAGAAGAAAATGGAATCATCTTCTGCAGTGATGACAGATGTTTATCAAAGGTTCCATCACGCTCTGCCTAAAGAAATTTAACATCTCAACCATGTCAAGATACGTGTTACAATATTGAAATGTCTCAGACTGCAGTCAAGACATCAAATTGTCTCATTAAGGTTTTCATTTTCTCCAACATAATTAGTAGCTATCTTCGCACTTCCTCAATGTTTCTGCTAATAACAAATCTTTGAATGTTTTTAGAGACTAGAAAATGTCATCGTATGTTTTTGCATCCTGAACTTCAAGAAAAAAATATTTCCATCTCAACCACATCATTGCTTCTGCTAGCAATTTATGTGCCCTTGTGCCTCTATTGTATTGACTGCCACTAAAAATTGAGGAAAGTGTGTTCTGTCTGTAACACTTTGATTCAATTAAAACGTGTTCTGCACCACTTCCTTGCAAATATTTTCCTAAAACAGACAGGAATACTTTGACCATGTAGAATCCACCCAACATGCAACAAATTGGTGAGATTTGCAACAAGTGGAGAGATTTCCAGCAAACATTTTAAGTCCCACCAACAACTGCTCAACTTTGGATGAACTCCAGTACAGGTTGTACCACTGATGTGTCAGTGTGCAATTCAATCCAAAGTTGTCTCCCACTGACATCCAATAGTTTTCAGCAGCATGTCCTCAGAATGAACCTGCAGGTCCAGATTTGGAAAGGTGCTCTCTCACCATCCCAATAATCTCATTCGCCAGTCAACCATGGTTACCATCTGGATGAAGACCAACAACTGTGAATCACATTTATGACTGCATAGTCATGTCCACTTGACCTCTATGACAGTTGCACATTCAAGAAGTGTTGCTGTTTCTGAAACAACGTTAAATGCTGCTCATTTTGTGCCTGCTTAACTGAAGACTGTCATAATCCATTCTAACTTACCTGTGTCAGCAAAATGTCTTGGTCCAAAATTCGTGTTCAGTTTTTGTTCGAATGGGAAATAATTTTCCTATGATTTTCAACTTTAAACTTTGCCTGTACTTATATGATGGCTAGGTATTCCACTTCTATGCCATTAAAATAGTCTCACAGACCTCAGCTTTCATTCAGTTTTTGTGTCAAGGCTCCATCATTGTTGTTTCCCGAGATATTGGCCTCAGAAGTGGAGAGGGGAATGATTTTAGCTGCCATTTTCAATATGGGCCACCATCTTGAAATAAGACCACATGGTAAATTGACAACATCACTTTTCCAAGTCTATGGGACCCATACAACGTGAATCAGAAAAGAACAGCTCCGATATATTTTTTGCACACTGCTTCTATGCCAGCTCCTGGTATAATTAGATCTTTGTACTTTAAATGGCTAATCAGTGATGATGATACAAAACAGATAAAATACGTAAGACAGCATAAAAACTGACTCCCAACCTTTCCCCTCACCCTTCTCAATCCTGCCACAAACCCCACAAAACCCTCCTCAACCATCCCCTCACATCCTTACCCCCAAACCCCACCAAAACCCCCAATCGCTATCCCTGCCTGCCAAATGCCTTAACAAAGACAAAGGTCTTGCACCACCTCCAAAAGATGCCCAGGCTCGGGCTCAAACAAACCTCTGGGGGAAGGGAGTTCCACAGAACTAGGGCAGCAACCGACAACGTCCCCCTGCGAGCCCTCACGGCACAAACAAAACTAACAGATGGTACCCACAGGGAGGCATTCCTGGTCAATCACAGGGGCCGCAATGGGGCAAGGAAAGACAGACAGTCTCTCAGATATGTGGGGCCCAGACCATTTAGGGCTTTAAAAAGGTCAAAACCAGCACTGGCTCCCTACACTGCACTGGCTCGCTATCGCTTTTCGGGCACAATTCAAGGTGCTGGTTTTGACCTTTAAAGCCCTAAACGGCTTGGGCCTTGCATATGTAAAAGACAGTCTCTGTGGTCGACCAGGAGTGCCCTCTTGCAGACACCACCTGACTATCTTGTCCCTATGACAAGGGCCCACAGAAGGGCACTCTTGATTGCTGCCCCAGTATTGTGGAAGGTCTTCCCGAGCATATTCCAGAGGCAGTGCAAAACTTCCTTTTTTGCTAGGTGTTTGGCAGGCGGGGATAGGGATTTTATTATATTGCACTGTATTTTTATAATTTGTTTCCATGTTTTTATTTCTGTAAGCCATCCTGAGCTGTCAGGAAAGAGCAGGGTATGTATGTATAAATAAATAAATAAATAAATTAAATAAAATAAAGATTGCTTTTCTTCCCCATGTCCTTGCTGCAGAGGAAAGTGAAAGTCCCCTTTCACAGCCCTGGCATTTCCCCAAGAAGGCTTTCCAGGAATTTATTAGAAAGCGTCTCACCTTGCGAGGAAAATCAACAAATTTCAGCCTGGACAGGAAGCGTCTCACTTCCCCGCGGCTGATTTTTGGGGTGGTCTCCTTCAGCAACACCATTTGGCTCTGAATCATCATGGCCCACCTCAGGCGCAACTTGCTGACCGACAGGAGCCTTGGCTGGTGCTCGGGGGTAGGGCTCGTCATCACACTGATGTAAAAGGCATCCTTCTGGAGATCGTTAATTCCAACTGTTTGATAACAGGGGAGGGAAAATACCAGTGAATACTGAGGTAATCACTACATCCAGATTGAGTCTGGCCACTGCTGCAGCCAGGAAACTGGGAAAGATGGAACAATGGCCTGGCCCCTATAACCACAAAGCTTCAGTCAGTGTGAGCTTTGTCCAAGTAAGGAATTTGGCACTGGCCTTTAATTACACACAAATTCTGACCCTGTTGTTCAGCAGTCTGTGACAGCAGCCTGTGTCCTGACAGATCTGAATGGCCCTGTTGGACACAGGCCAAGCCCTTCAGGCTGCGCTTTCCATTGGCTGCTGCCACTCCTGAGAGTGGTTCAAGGGGTCCTACCACCTGTCCCCTCTGACCTGGAGGCCTCAGCCCCGCCTCCTGCCCCAGCAGCCTTACCCTGGAAAAAGCACTGGCTGATTCTGCAGGTTGTGATTGACCTGGGAGCTTCAGGTGTTATGTCACCATGCTACCACTCCTGAAGGCAAGGTTGGTGCTTCCTACACCCACCCTCACCATCACAGGGCCTGGGGTGGCTGCCTTGTCTGTCAAGGCCAGGCCTGGAACTGTGCTGTGGATCCATTCCCTACGCTTGAGTGCATGATCTCATCTCTGCTCCCTTCCCCTGCACCCACTCTTTCTGTGCTTGAGGGTAGGGACTGGATTCAGGAATTAGAAAGAGGCTAAATTAAAAAATAGCTGCAGACCAGATTCAGCTCATAGGCTGCATATCTCCACCTCTGAACTAGAGCTCCCCAACTGCTGTGAAGACTTACTGGCTGATGCAGTCACAATGCGTGTTGTGTTAGTCAGGTCCAAAAGCATTGTAGGAAATGTAGGGTGCAGGAGATAGAGATGGTGAAGCCCTCGATGCTCAGTTCTTGGGCCGGGTTCCTATTAGAAAGAAAGGCAGAGATGTGATGCTCAAATCCTGCTCGCATGCTTCATTGGCATGAAGTCCTCCAGGATATGCAGCTAGGAAAGAGAAAATTGGTCACCTACCTTCGGTGAATTCTTTCTCCCCTGTTCTCCGATTAATCCTCCACACAGGTAGCTTCCACTTGACCGCCAGGAGGCAGAAGTTCACAAACTTTTCCAATGCGCATGCGTGTCTCCGAGCTACCCCTACATTGTCTCCAGTCTGTCCCCAAGCCAAGGAACAGATCACTGTATTCCTCGGATAGCTCCTGTGTAACTAACTTGAAAACAACTCTGCTAAAAATAACACTCTCAACTGGTAATCAATTCTAAAATACTAACCCTGTAATTCAACAAAAGAAAAAAACATTTATGCTGGGATCCATCCACCCATCCTCCCCTCTCCTTTCTTCTTCTCCTATACTACTACCTCTATTTTTTTTATTATTATTTTTTGCTGTTTGTAGGGTGGGTCGGAGGATTAGTCGGAGAACAGGGGAGAAAGAGAATTCACCGAAGGTAGGTGACCAATTTTCTCTTCTCCCCGTCTCCTCCTAATCCTCCGCACGGGACGTACCTGAGCTTTCCTGACTGGTCTTACAGGTGGGAACAAACAGCACTGGGATTCTCCAGTACCGCTTGTAGTACCCATCTGCCAAGCACCGCCTCCGCGGACTTAGATCTCTACAACTTATAATGTCTCACTAAAGTATGGATAGACGACCATGTAGCCGCCTTACAGATCTCCTCCTAAGAGGCTCTTGCCTTAAAAGCATATGACGTAGCTGCACTCCTTACGGAGTGGGCCCAGATCTGTATGGGAGGAATTTTTCTTTTTGCTTTGTATGCTACTATCGCTTGCTTGACCCACTTAGAAATCAGAGCTTTAGAAGTCTTTGTCCCCTTACAACTCCGATGACCTTCTAAACCCTCCTGTATTCTTCAAGTAAATTTTTAGCGCCCTGTGGACGTCAAGGGTGTGCCACACCCTTTCTTTTGGATGCGCAGGTTTAGGACAAAAAGAGGGAAGGACAATTTCCTGGGATCTGTGGAAAAGGGTGTTTACCTTTGGAATAAATGCCTGATCTAATCTCAGGACTACTGACTGTTCCTGAAAGAGACAAAAATTCTCCTCTACTGATAGCGCTCCTAATTCAGAAATTCTTCTGGCAGAGGTGACTGCTATCAGAAACACCACCTTCAGGGTGAGAAAATATAGGGATACGTGTCTTAAGGGCTCAAAAGGTGTCTTTGTCAAGGCATCTAGCACCAGATTCAAATCCCATGATGGGCACCTGAAACGATTCTGGCTGCCCTCAGAAATCTTTTAACCTGCCTATGCGACGAAATGGGAGTACTAGAGATCACCCTAAAGACTGAGTCTAATGCCGCTGTTTGGCGTGCCAGCGTGTTTGGCCTGAGATCCTTATCCAGACCCTGTTGTAAAAACTCCAATATATCAGGAAGTTTTGCTTTATATGGCTCTAGACCCTTATCTATTGCCCACCGGGCAAAAGTCCCCCACGTGGCCCTGTATGGCTCTAGACCCTTATCTATTGCCCACCGGGCAAAAGTCCCCCACGTGGCCCTGTATGCTCATCTCATAGCTGGTCTCTGAGATAGCTGCAGAGTGTTGAGGACCGCCTCCGAGAACCCCTTTCTCCTCAACGCCCTGCATTCAATTTCCAAACTGTCAGTCAGAGCAGGCCCAGGCTGTTGCAGAGTATGGGACCTTGTGATAGGAGGTTGGGAATCAACAGAAGTTGTGTGTACTGTGCCCTGCTGAGCTCGATTAAATCTGAGAACCCTTAGTCTCCTGGGCCACCATGGTGTTATCATCAATACCTGCGCCTGTTCCCTGCGAATTTTCGCTATTGTCCTCTGAATGAGGGGAAAAGGTGGAAAACATACACGAGGACTCGGGGCCATGGTTGTTTCAGTGCATCAGTCGCCTCTGCATGGGGGCACTGAACCTTGGCCATGAACCTGGATAGTTGGGAATTCTTTTGGTTTGCAAATAGGTCTATCTGTGGGCTCCCGTATGCTTTCACTATGTTGTTGAAAACCATCCTGTTTAGCTGCCACTCGTGTGGATCGATGGTCTGCCTGCTGAGCCGGTCTGCCTGCAGATTGTCCTGACCCCTGATGTGAAGGACTTTTAGTGACTTGAGATGTTTCTGTGCCCATAGGAACATTTTGACTGCCTCTGACTGCAGGTGTCTTGACCTGGAACCTCCCTGGTGATTCACATATGCCTTGGCTGATATGTTGTCTGTATAGACCAAGACGTGTGTTGCTGATGTGGGGTACAAATTGTATTAGAGCTAAATGGATGGCTTTGAGCTCCAGGAAATTTATTCCGTGGGTTATGTCTTTGTTGGTCCAGAGGCCCTGAACCGAGTGTGTTCCTGAGACTGCTCCCCAACCTCTGAGGCTGGTGTCTGTTGTTATTATTTCCCTGAGTGGCTCCGCCAGGAGTGCTCCTCTGCTGAACACTTCTGGGTCTAACCACCAGGACATTAAGCGTCCGAGGTTTCTGGGGATGGATACCCACGGGTTGGTTCCTGCTGTTAGCTCTCTTTGTAAAGGCCTGAGCCGCTGCTTCAAGGGTCTGACGTGAAAACAGCCCCACTGTACCTGCTGCGTACAGGACACCAGCAGACCCAGTAATTGGGCGAGAACCTTTAGTCTCAAGTGACTCTGGTGTTTTAGAAGTCGTAACAAAGCCTGTATCTTTTTCTGTCTCTGAGGAGGGATTATGGCGAGCTCTAAGGAGGTATCTAGAATTACCCCTAAGTGTTCTAGTCTGTGTCGGGCAGAGGTGGCTCTTGTCCCTGTTGACTAAGAAACTGTGCTGATTCAAGTAGTGAATTGTCCTCTTCAGATCTAATAGGAGCTGGCCCCTGGACTGTGCCCTTATTAAGAGGTCGTCCAGGTATGGATAAATGTGAATTCCCTCCCTCCGGAGGTTGGCTATTAGGGTAATCAGAACCTTCGTGAAGGCACTGGGGGCCGAGGCCAGACTGAAGGGAAGGGCCCTGAATTGCCAGTGATTGTCCTGATACGCGAACCTGAGCCATTTCCTGTGGGAAGGATTGATTGGGATATGAAGGTACACCTCTCTGAGGTCTATGGACACCAGCCAGTTGTCCTTCCTCAGGCTCCTGCAGATGGAGGCCACCGTCTCCATCTTGAACCTCTGCTTTCTGACACGTTTGTTGAGGGCCTTCAGGTCTAACACCGCCCTCCAATTTCCCTGCTTTTTTGAAACCAGAAAAAGGATTGAGTAGAGACCCCTTCTGATTTCTCCTCGGGGACCCTCTCTATTGCCTGAATTGAATGGAGTCTGTGAATCCCCCCTATCATAGCTGGGTGCTTGTCGGGGTTTTTGAAGGCAGGGGAAGGCAGAAATCTGCTTCCGGGACTGCAAAGAAGTTCTATTGTATACCCCTGCGTCCCTCATTTCTCCTGCTCATCTAACCACCTTCGACCCTTCTCCCTCGCTGCCCCCCCATGCCAGGAACTCCCTTCCTACCCACATCCGCCTTGCCCCCTCCCTCCGCTCCTTCAAATCCCTCCTAAAGACCCACTTTTTCCTCGCCACCTTTCCCAATGCCTGCTAGTTGTTCCCCATATACCTACTGTCTGCCCTCCTCTGCAGACTGCTGCAACCAACCTGATTGTAACCAAGCCAAGCACACGCACCTGAGACTTCGCATCCACCTGAATGTTTGTTTGTCTTCTCCCCTGTCTCTCCCACTGTCCCCTCTCCCTGTCTCCCCCTCCTTGTCTTTTAGATTGTAATCCACAGGCAGGGACCAGGTCTATTTCTATGTTCTGTACAGCTCCAGGCACATGGTTGGCGCTATATAAATGTTTATAATAATAATAATAATACCCAGATGTCAGATACCGACTGCTCCCATGCCCCGTGAAAAAACTCTAGTCTGCCTCCTACCTCCCCTTCCACCATATAGTCAGGCACTCTGCTTTGACTGACCTATCGATACCGTGGGGAATTGGGCTCTCTGGTTTCCAAATCTCCCCTGTCTAAAACCCCTGTCCCTGAAGGAGAATGAATTCTGCTGTTCTCTGGTATTCTGAGGGAAAAAACATCTAGGGGAATTTGAGGGTCCTCTGAAACTGGATGGCCTCGAAAAAACCTTCTTTTGGGGGTTACTTGTTGCAGGGTTTTTGTTTTCTCCTTATCATTTGCATCTGCCAATATTTTCTCTTGGCACACGCCAAACAGTTTCTGTCCCTTGTATGGCCCCGAAACCAGCAGGTTCTTAGCCGTTACATCTCCCTGCCAGGTCCGCAGCAACACGCATCTCCTGGCAGAGACGTTGTGTGCCATGGAACGTGCTGCCCACACCACGACATCCGTGGATGAGTCAGCTATGAAAGCTGTGACCATCAGGATGTAGGAAGTTAGTTTCTGTGATCTGCGCTCCGAGATCTCGGAGTTCTGTGCTTCCTGCATCCATGCGAGCATAGCTCGTGCTACATAAGAGGTCACAGTGTTTATCTTTAAAGTGCTAGCTGCTGACTCTAGTGCCCTTCTGAGTCCTGAGTCTAGAGCTCTGTCGGTGGGATCTTTCGGATAACAGTTCCCTTCTGTGGGGAACACTGTCTGGTGAGCTAATGATGCTGCCGCCGCATCCACCTTTGGATTCCTAAACATAGATTCCTTTTTCCTTGAGAAGGAGTATAAGGAATCATGAGTCTTATTCATTTTATATGTCTTACTGGGGTATTTCCATTCCTCCAGTATTAACCTTTCAAAGGCTTTGTCCAGTGGAAGACCCTGGTCCCTTCCATGGACTGATGGAATGTATTCTCTCAGTTCCTCCTCCTGTGAATTCAAAGAATCCCCCTTTTCTACTTTTTCCTTTAGTTGGAGAGTTTTAACTACCTTTGCCATAAGGTCTGTTCTGGAGGCTAGTGGGAATTAACTTTCCCTATCTTTTAGGTCTGCCTGTGCCTCCATCCATTCCCCTTCCTCGGGACCTGAATTCCCCTGCTCCGAATCGGAGGAGGATTGGGACGAGAGGATTAACTGGGTCTTGTCCTTTTCCAAGCCCCTCTGTAACTCTGGGGAAGTCTGAGGGAATTCTAATAAATAGGCTACAGAGCCCCCTGGTGACTCTTTACAGCCTGCTGCTCCCACCTTTTTCCCCCCTCTTTGGGCGGGCTTTTTTCTGGGGAGTCCCTCAGCAGAGGAGGTTCTCTTTCTTTTTTCCTGGGACTGGAATTTGCATAACCTGTTCAGCGATTCCAGGATTTTTCCCATGGAAAACTGCAGAGAGGCCATAGAGGGTACTTGCGGTTCAACCACTTGTGCTGGCTCTGGCTGTTCCGTGGCCTCCATTCAGTTACTGCTGCAGGGCTACACTCGGTTCCCCTAGCTGGCAAACCGAGCGGGACGGAGATCAGGCGCGCTGACTCTGTCCTCTAATCCGAAAAAAGGACGGGGGGATGCCGGCAGCTGCTGCGTGGATTTTTCCTTTTCGCGTGCACACTCGGCTCCCCCGCTCCCAGGCTCACTGCAAGGGAGCTGGCTGAGACTTTTCTGGCGGTTCCCTAGACTGCGTCAGGGAAAATCGCCACCTCTCAATCTGCCCCGCCCCCGGGGCTCCATCCAACACTGTCCGAAGGCAGAAGACGGACTGGAGGCAACGAAGGGGTAGCTCGGAGACACGCATGCGCATTGGAAAAGTTTGTAAACTTCTGCCTCCTGGCGGTCAAGCGGAAGCTACCTTTGCGGAGGATTAGGAGGAGACAGGGGGAGAAAGCCTGTTTTCCCCCCAATGGCAGTGTCTCTGCTTCTCAGAGAAGCTTTAATTGTGCACCTCTTCCCCAAGGTCTCCAGCTGGAGAGAGCTCTTTTCATCTTCAGGAAGGAGGCCATGGATGACATTTAGAGTCGAATCAGGACCCCAAGTGAGGTCATATTGTCTGTGAAAGGATCACAACCCGAACTGGTATCTACTATACTTTGAATGTCTTTGTTGTTTCCTGAGATCACCGTATTTAAGCATGTTAACAAATGAGACGGTAGTCCGCACCAGGTGGGTGCCCACCTGTTTTATTAGGTGTTTGCTTCCACCACCCACATGGCCACCACCCACCAGACATGCAGACCCCACTCACAGTGCGGTCTTAGAGAATGTGGAGCCTGCCGTGCAGGTGAAAGCAGGCTAATGTGCGTCCATGTGTTCGCATCTCGTCAATTAGGTTGCATACACCCTCACGCATGTACAGCACCACAGAGTTGGGCAAAAAGTCTACAGCATTCCAAGGAGCGACTACTTCTGGCCCCTCTCTTCACTCTCACTGGTGTGCATGTAACACCCACCTTAAAAGTCCACTGCGGCATTTTCAAACATGCTTTCTCCCAGTTCTCCATGGTTGGCAGTACATGCCCAGCGCTTGCTTTTTCCAAGCCACTGCATTCTTTGTAACAACTTGTGGAGGATTACTATGCCTCAAACTAACAGCCAGGCAACAACCAGCACCACCACCGCACGATCACAGTGGCTCTCTGCCTACCAATCCGCCCACCAACACTGCATCCCCTGGACAGAGGGATCAAGGCCTTTATTGTTCTATGGGAGTAGCAGAATGTCCAATATGCCCTGGTGTAGTGCTACAGGAACGAGGAGGTGTTCCAAGAGATCTCAGTCCAAATGGCGCAGCAGGGCTACACCCAGGACATAAACCAGTGCTGTCAGCAGGCCAAAGACTTGAGGAACAGATACAAAGAGATGCGGGACAACAATTCTGCCTCCAGCCGCAAGAGGCAAACATCTCCCTACTACAAGCTTCTTGACCGATTTCTCTGTGAGGATGGAGCCATTGTTGGCTGCGGCTTTGCCAGGAACCAGAAGCAGGTTGATATGGCTCTCCCACTGCCCGCTCCAACCACTCCTCCACGGAAGCCACAAATGCCAGCAAACATCCCTCCATGTCCATCCCCACTCTGGAGCCAGCACAGGTTGACACGGACAGGGACACTGCGACTCTCCTGGCATATCCCCTTGAGCTTGAGAGCCAGCCCTTGTTCAGGGAGCCACTGAAAGTTCTGGTTAAGGGCACGGAGGACCCGGATGTCTCGTTTGTAGAGGCGGCGGTGGAGAATGGTAAGTTAATGCACCTGGGGGTGCGGTTTGCATTTACACAGCTGCACAATAAAGGCTTCTGTTTATTGTTATCTAATTGTGTTCTTTATTATTTAGTGTGTTGACAGGTGGCCAAGAAAATGCGGACAATCACCAGGAAACAGCTCCACAGGATGGGAATGGTAGGTGTAAGGAAGCCAAAATGGCGGTAGGATGGCACAAATGGCAGCAGTTGATTTTTGTATGTTCTTCACTCCCCTGCAGTGATCGCGAGAGAAGAACTGCATGGCGCTGGGACCCTGCCACAGCAACTACTCCAAGCAGTCGCATAGGCCACGTACTCATTCCTGCTTCTCTTTGGATGTGCAGGTGGTTGAAAATTGTGTGGTTGGGACCTGAAACACCAAGGTGGGAAAGTGAGTGTTGTTGTCTGAACTAATGGCTTTCCTCATTGCCTTGCTACAGGTCTGCCAGTGCAACAGGCGTGGATGGAACTTCTTGCCACAAATGTCTAGAGGAACTAGGACCTATGGGCCCGCAACTGGCAGCACAGAGAGGATTTGGCCAGGGAGCTGCTTGGGGAGACCACATGGTGGGTGGACGAGATCAACGCCATTAACAGCATGGCCAGGGAGCATAGGCAGCTGGTGTGGCAGATCGCCAGATAATGCACGGTCTTTGCTGCCGAGGCTCACCTGGACTACCAGTGGGAGGACAGGTGCTGGGCCCGCCTCTGTCAGCAGTTTGAGCGGCCGGACAGTGTGATCAAGAAGGCAAGCAAGGAGAGGAGTGAGATGTGGGCAGAGATGCAAAGCAGCTTGTCCCAGTCCATTCTGCTCCAGAGCTCCCTGCTCAAGCATGTTGCTGTGGTGACCGCAAGCATCATTGCTCAGGCGCAGGTGTCATTTCCTAACTCCCATCAGTCATACACACCTACCTACATAGAACTCACCCACCTGCCCTGGTTCCCCCGTCACTCCACCCCCAGTGAAAGCACCTGAGCCCTCTCCGCAATGCGCTCATGCCAGGGAGCAGTTCCTGGGCCAGACACGATCCTCGCACCCTCCCAATCATTCCTGTATGCTCCTGCGAACACTCCTCCACAGGCGGAGCTGTGCGAGGAGGATCAGGAAAATGTACCCTGTCCACCCCCACCCAGTCCCTACCACCCAAGCAAGCGTACAAAGCTGCCCCCAAAAGGAACAGGCAGAAAAAGGAACACTTTTTAAAAATATAGTTGTATATTTAAAGTTCCTTAATTTAATACAGTTTAATAAAGTTATTTAATTTTCCATAATATATGTTTTCTGTGCTTCTTCTGGGAAAGGAGAAAAGTTTATGTGGGGGGTGGGGAGAATGTCTGTATGGCATAGCAGTAAGCTGTTTGGGGGGGCTGGGAGGGAAGGTCCGCTGGCTGTGCACTTGCAGAGGGTGAGGGGTCCCATAGTAGCCGAACAGGGAAAAGTCAGGGTACAAAGGGAAATACCGTAGGAAAGCAACAGGCAAAGGCTGGCTGCTGGCCAGTCGCAGAGCAGCTGGCTGCACGCCTGTGCATCTGTGCTTCCTATTGTCATTCCCAGACCCAGCTAGCCCATCAATGCCAACAGGAAAAGCAGAGAGGTTCAAGCCTGCAACCGGCTAATCTGCAAATGCCAATAAAGAATGCACAGGGAAAGGCCACCGGGCAGGAAATACCGAGGGTGAAAGATAGCAAGGAGTGAAAATATGCCATCCCAGTGATGGGGGAGAACCGGATGGGCCAGGAAAACTGTGACATACAAGAAGTATTTTAAAAGGCTCTAATGATATTACAAAAAGAGTACTTAAAACAGTTCACTAATGCTGGGGATAGCATTGCAGTTGATGTGAAAGCACAAGGTACCCTGGATCTCTCCAGTTATGCGCTGCTCTGCTCTGTTCAGCTGGTCCAAAACGGGGCACTGTCTCACTGGAGCTAACTGGCAGGAGGTTCTTCAACATGTCCCCGCCGGTCTTGCAGCAGTTGTGGAGAACACAGGTGATGGTAGTTAGCAGTGGAGTGGTCCTCCAACTGCAAATCAATCCTAGCAGCTATTAATCTCCAGCACTGCTTTAAAATCTGATGCTGCTGAATGCGAGGTTGGTGGTTAATAAATCCATTAGTCCAGGAGTTAATCCTGGACCATGACGCTGACCTCGTGTGCATTACGGAGACCTGGCTGGATGATGAGTCAGGGTCTATTTTGGCTGACCTTGTGCCAGCCGGGTACTCTGTGCAGCATCAGCCTCGGTTGGAGGGATTGGGGGGGGCGGGCAGTGTAGCCATTATTTGTAAGGATTCCTGATCCGTCAGGAGATATCCGGTGCTGGTCATAACGGGGGTAGAGGGCCTCCATCTTGTGTCTGATTTGGCAGGGAACAGATTGGGGGTGTTGCTAGTATACTGTGCACCTACCTGCACGGCAGCATCCCTACTCGCCCTGACGGAGCTGGTGTCAGATGTGGTGTTGTGCTCCCCAAAGACACCAGTCGTGGGGGACTTCAACATACATACTGACGCCAGTCTCGGTGGTGCAGAGTGTGAGTTTATGGCCTCCATGGCAACCATGAGCCTGTTCCAAATTGTCAACGACCCAATGCTTGATGGGGGGCATACCCTGGACCTGATTTTTTGCACCAGCCTTAAGGCAAGGAATTCGTTGATGGGGGAGGTGTCAGTAGAACCCTTGTCATGGACAGATCATTACCTGCTGCAAGCATGTCTCCTAGCGAATGTCTGCCCCCGGGGGGCTGGTTCACCCCTGGAGACTAATGGAACCCAAGCGGTTTTGGAAAGCTCTTGGGGAGTTACCCTCTGATCTTGACCTGCTCAATGACCTTGTGACTTTATGGAATACCTGGCTGTTGGAGGCCATTGACCAGATGGCTCCAAGGTGTCCGCTTCCTTGGCTACGGCTCCTCAGGCCTCTGTGGTTTACGGAAGGCCTGAGGGTGCTGAAGCAGGAAGGGCGGCAGTTGGAGCAATGTTGGTGCCGTTCGGTGGTGAAACTGACAGATTGCAGCATAGAGCCAGATAACATGCCTATGCTGTAATGTAAGGGCAGCAAAAAAGAGGAGTTTTTTGTTACCCGTATAGCCTCTCCATAATCTCGTCCAGCTGAGCTTTTCCGGGTGGTGAGGGGGTTGGTCAGTCCTCCCTCCCTCCACCTGGAATCAGAGGTATCTAATGCCCGCTGTGACATGTTTGGTAATTATTTTGCAGAGAATATTGCTCAGATTCATCACAACTTCTACGCTGCACTTATTGCAGTGGGTGAACCAGAGGTTGTGGAATCAATTTCCGGTTTTGTGGAATCAATTTCGGTTGGTGTTGTCCGCCGGGGAGGGGGATGTTCTTGGGGCTGTTAGGGCCACCTTTTGTGAACCTGACCCATGCCCGTCCTGGCTGGTTAAGGCCAGCTGGGAGACGGTGAAGCTGCTGCTGGCGGGGGTGATCAATTCCTCCCTTTGGGAGCGCAGAGTGCCAGGCTGCGTCGAAGAGGCAGTGCTGTGGCCTCTGCTCAAAAAACCAACACTTGACATTGATTCCCTCGTCAGTTAGCAGCCGGTCTCTAACCTTCCCTTTTTAGGGAAGGTTATTGAGCGGGTGGTGGCCCAGCAGGGGCATCTAGACTGCACTGGTTATCTGGATCCTTTTCAGTCCAGTTTTCATCCAGGCTATGGCACAGAGACTACGCTTGTGGCCTTGGTCAACGACCTTTGCCCTGAATTAGATCAGGGTCGTTCGAACCTGCTAATTCTGTTAGATCGGTCGGCTGCTTTTGATACTGTTGACCATGAGATGTTGGTGACTCGCTTGTGAGATCGAACTGGAGTGGGCAGGATCATCTTTGACTGGTTCCACTCCTTCCTGGCTGGGAGAACTCAGTGTGTGGTACTTGGGGATTGTTTTTCATCTCCACGGGACCTACCTGTGGTGCCCCGCAAGGTTCTATTCTGTCCCCACTCTTGTTCAACGTGTATATGCAGCCACTTGGCACAGGTGTGGTGTCATCAATATGCTGATGACACCCAACTCTACCTCTCATTTTCATCTAACCCAGATCCGGCCATCTCAGTGCTTACCCGATGTCTGGCAGCTGTTAGGGATTGGATGAGGGCGAGCCAACTGAAGCTGAATCCCAACAAGACGGAGGTGATGGTGGTTGGAAGGGCAGTGGATGTGGCGGTTCCCATCATTGATGGGGTCTGCCCCCTGCTGGTATTCTAGGTCTGTAGTCTGGGTGTGCTCCTCGATCCACAGCTCTGCCTGGATCTCCAGGTGGGGGCTTTGGCAAGGAGTGCACTTCACCAATTACATCTGGTGCGACGGCTTTGGCCGTATGTTTCAGATAATGACCTGGCCACCATCATCCATGCTTTTATTACTTCGAGACTGGACTATTGCAATGCACTCTACGTGGGGCACCTATAGTGATGGTCCGGAAACCAGCTACTGCAGAATGCTATGCCCCATCTACTTAGGGGGACAGGTCGCTGTGAGCACATTACACCAGTGCTCTGGGCTCTGCACTGGCTGCCTATAGTCTTCCAGGCCCGATTCAAGGTATTGGTTTTGACCTATAAAGCCCTATACGGTCTTGGCCTGACTTACCTGTGGAACCGCCTCGCTCTCCACACTCTGGAGCAGCCTCTGTGGTCCACTGGGGGCGCCCTTCTCAAGGTCCCCATGTGGCCCGGGGGCCACTATGGAGAGGGTGTTCGCGGTGGCTGCACCTAAGCTGCGGAACTTAAGTGGAGGCCCGGGTGGCTCCGGATCTCCCTTTCTTCCGTCGTATGTGTAAAACCTGGCTGTTCCGCCTGACTTTTGGTGAGGGAGATGGGGTGTAGGGTGTAATGGGGAGGGGGCAGTTTGGTTTGTGCCTTCCCTTTTATTGTATTTTATGATTTTATTGTTTTTATGTGTTTTGATATTGTAAGCCAGCCAGTGTTAGGGAAGGGGACCTCAAGAGGGAACCACAGACCCGGGGGCAACCACCACCTGGGGATTTCATGCACTCTCTCGTGCACACTCTCGCGGGGACACTCGTGGGGGGGGTGAAAACAACCCCTCAGGATCTTATATAGCCCTATACTTCCCTGATGGGAAGAGGCCAGATCATCATAGGGGGGATGGACAGCAAGGCCCTGAGTGGAGTCCCTCCACTCACCACAACTCCCACACCCCACTTGTGCACCACCCACTCGCACCCACACCACGTCCGGGGGGGGAAGGAAGAAGTGCAGGGAGAGGTGTAAGGAAAATAGGGGAAGGTCTTGGAAAAGGGGGGAAGGGAGGTATACAGAACACACACACCGGGGAAGAGGATAGTAAGGACCTGGATACAGCGGGTAAATCACAGGGACACACGCACACGCACCCACACTCGCCTCACTCTCACACACACTTCAATCTACTCACCTCGCACTCTCTCAGCACTCGCCCGTTGCTCACACTCCCACTTCCTCGCACACACACACACTCGTTCTCCTGAGTCACTCACAACACCAAGTATCAATGCTCCACAAATCTCCTAACACAGGGGGGCCAGTCTCACAGCGCTGCTGATCACCGGCAGCGCTGTGAGGCTGGTCACCCCCTATATAGTTCAAGCCCCGCCTTCCCGCGCCTGCAAGTGCGCAGAGCGGCGAATGTCGTCTGAGGGCCCCGCTCTGCTACCGCCGCCCGACTGCCCGCCGGTTCTGCCTCCACAAGTGGCACGATGCCGCCCGACGTTCCCCCGGCCTCCCACTCTGCTTGCTGACCGCGACGCCACCCCCAAAGGGCTGGTGACACCGCCGGCGATAGTGGGACCTTACAGCTCGGGCTGCTTGGAGCAGGAGGGGCAGGGTATTAAATGATTTTATAAATAAATAAACACCCAAAAGCCATCTCCACAACAGAGTGGGTGGTACTGAGCTGCCGGTTAAAGTACCTTTGCTCCGGTGTGTGGACAACACTGTAAGCCTTCATGAGCCAAGGCTTCAGAGGGTAGCTAGACTCTCTGGGCTAACAGAGGACAGGGAACAACCATGCATGTTTCAGTGGAGGGTCCAAAGTCCTCTGTGTACATGTGGCCAAAGAAGGGGGACTGATGGAAGATGTGGGTGTCATGGTTCTTTCCAGACCACCAAGCCAGCATGTCCATGAACCAGACACAGTGACCCACTAAGGCCTAGCGAACCATGGAGAAAACCCCCTTCTGGTTCAGGTAGTTGTTCTTGCTATGGGGCGGGCAGATGATGGAGATATCGCTCCCATCAATCACCCCTATACAGTTCAGGAACCCCTCTCGCCAAAAGCCCTCCATTACCTCCGCAAGGTCAGCCAACTGCACCACCCAGTCTAGCAGTACGTTCACAATTGCTGTGCAAACTTCACTAGTATGGTACCCACTGTGGAAGTCCCAATGTCAAATTACTGGGTGAAAGAGTGGCAGCAGTCTAGAGAAGCAAGCTTCCAAATGGTGATGGCAACGCTTTCTCCACGGGGATAGGCGACCACATCATCATGCTCTGTTTCTCCACTTGCAGTCTAAGGAACGTGGCTATCTGCAAGACAAGGTGGCAGGGTTTCTTGATGTTTGCGACCCACTCAGTGTCTCCCTATGAGGGCAGCACGTTCTTCCATCAGTCTGTGCTTTTCTCCTTCACCCAGACCAGCCTCTTAGTGGGTAGAGTCCTGTAAATGGTGCTGGTGACTGAATCTGCATCTCCTGAGAGGTACCTGTCAGTGTGCATCAGCTGCCCTTGTATGGCTTCGATCCTCCCCAGCATGGTCTGTTGTCACCAGAGGTAGGCAAGTGCACGGTGTTAAAGCAGGAGCCCCTCTCCCCCCACACCCCCGGTGTGGTGAGCCCCACTATCCCAGCCACAGACTGAGCAAGAGCATGTCTGTGCCTTGAAATCACATTGCACCAAAGGAACTTGGCTATCTGCAGGACGAGGTAGAGGGGTTTCTTGAACTTTGTGACCCACTCAGTGTCTCCCCATGAGGGCAGAACATTCTTCCATTCATCTGTGCTTTTCTCCTTCATCCAGACCAACTTCTTAGTGGCTGCTAAGATCCGTAGTGGGTACAATACTTCCAAGCAGAAGGCTTGGATCTAATGGATCACTTGCAGGTTCTGCTCAGCAGCAGTAATGAAAACATGGAGTGCAATAATGAGCATAAGGAAGTTTTTGGCATGTGTTTCCATGGCTGCGGTTCCGGTATCCATGAACTTTGCAGACCACATGCAAAAAGTTTTGAACAGCACAAAGAGCTGGGTGGCTGTCTAGTTAGGATTGGCAGTGCGCTGCATGTGAGCAACTATTGGTTATGTGTCCTCACAGGACTGGCTGTGCACCGTGCGAGAGCTTCTCTTGGTTACAGGCCAGTTACTGGTTGAAAAAGTTTTTGCAAAGCTTATGCTGTGTGTGTGTGTTGCTGCACAGGCACTGTCAATCAAGGTGCCTATTAAGCTGCATAGATATTTGTCACAACTCATCTTAAAATGTTACAAATGTTAGCACCACAGAAGCATGGAATTTTTTAATTGGGGGGGGGCACCACTGAATGTTAAGAAATGGGCAGGTGGGTGGGGGATCTACAAGGCAGTGGAGGTCACTGTGCTTGGAATGTATGTGGGAACAGAGCTGCCCTTGCAAGGCGCATAGAAAGCTATTGCTGCGGGTTGTTTGGCAGGGAAAATCAAATGGCTTCAAGCTTTGATCTGTGCATGCTGTGGCCGCCCAGAGTTACATGGCCCAGAGAAGTTGGGGGTGTGTGTGTGTGTGATGGATACCCTGGCCTTTGCTGACATTTGGGTGAGGCCTGATGTACAGAGAAAACTGTCAGACCCACACTCCGAGGCAGCCTGTGTGTTCATAGCGTAGCACATGCACGCAATGGGGTTATATGTATGAGGGAGTGCACAACCCTGCTACAGTTCCACGTTCAGCAGACTGGAAGAGTGGGAGCCCCAGACAAGCTGAGAGAGTGGGATGCAACCAAGACTACGACTTTTCTGGATGTTTATGCAGTGCCAGAAGTAGGGCAGCCACTAAAGGAAGCAGGACGTTCCCTGCCATTTTTCCTCATCACTGACCTGATGACAGCAGCCCCAATCCAATGCCCTGAGGATCCCCATGCGCGCAGGTGCGTGGAACCTGCATGGATCCACATTGCCAGCACATTGTGCCATGCATAAACCGTGTGTGTGCACGCACACAACTCTGCGCAGGGATCCACGGGGCATTGGATTGAGGCCAGCAAAAGGATACCTGCAGGACCACCAGGAGTGCCTCAAATGGATGGCAGAGATTAATGTCTTTGGGGAAACAAGTGACTTGGGGTTCAGGGAATGTGAATCGGCTGTCAGAGAGCTTGTTGCCATATACAAGGTTTGGACACTCGGGGAAGTGTAGAGCGCCCTTTTGAGTGTCTTCCTCCCCAACTGTATGATAATGCAGAAAATGCTAGAGAGGGGGTACAAGAGGTACATGTTTGACTGGGGGTTTTATGCAAACAGATGGATTTCCAACATGGCGGCAGGCAAGAGCCCAATAAAACTGTCTGCTGCTACCTTCCAATATATCGCTATGAGCCGTGGATGCGAGAAACCAGCTTGACAACGTGCAAAGACTGAAAGTTTTCAATTTCAATTTTTACTTTTGCTTCCAATTTTTACTATAGGTGCTCAATAAAGTATGCAATTTGCTCAACAAACTCAGCATTATGTGCATAGGTAAAGGTTATTTCCAGCCACCAAGTACTGGCAGGTATAAACCCAGGTATGAAACTCTGGGTGAGTGGGGATAGCAGGCGCTGGAACACCTCCCAGTCACAATAGCTCAGAAGAAAGAAACAACTGGTGAGGCTTCTTCTTCCCATGGTTTGCTGTGGCTGCGAGTCATGACAAGGCAGGATACTGAGAAAGGAGTGGGTTGGTGGGCAGAGCAGAGCACAGCGGGGAAGAATTATGGGCAGGCATGCTAAATACATGAGTCGAGGCTGTACGGATTGAACTCGGACTCAGGGTGCTACTGTCTCGTGAACACCCTCTGTCTCCAAGGACAGTGATACAAAAAGGGTTCGCCTGCCTGATACAGCCAACTCTAACCAACTTGGTACTACTTCCAGATGGTTAGATTTCATGGGAAGGTAGGACTCCCAAACGCTCATCATTGCAACACAGCAGCATCATGATTCGCCCAAGGCCACCCAGAAATCCATGGCTAAGCTGGGATTCCCACCTACACATCCCACACTTTGTCCACCAGACCACACTAGCTCAGGAAAGCAAAGCATTGGAGTTAATGGACAGCATGCATCTTTAGCTGGACATTTGTCCTCTTGAGCAGCAACAAAGGGGTTTCTTCTTCAGGCACTTGCTCTGTTGCTCTGGAAGCAGCCCTGTGGGACTTTTTATCCAGGATGAGCCTTCTTGCTCGAGGGATATGGGGGGAATGAGAGCAGCGATACAGGTGGCACTTGGCTTCTCTGCCTACTGCTGCTTCCTCTTCCCCACTTAGAGGCCCTCTTTAATTGACAACGTGAATTTGTATCTCACAGGATTCCATGTTCCCCAAGCCTGCTGGACACACAGGCAGCTACTGTGCTGTGTCTTTGGCTTTGCTGTACAGCAGCTCATGCTGCCTAAGTGAAACGTAGGCTATTTGCTTTTCTCTGTACTTCCAACAGGCATTGCAGCCATCACCTACAACCACTAGGTGGTGAAATTCAACCGCTCACACAAGCCAACGGTTTTAAAAAACACACCGAGAACCGATTTGAGGGCATCATCACTTAGACCGCTTTCACACCACCTCCCCCACGCATATTTTGGCTCCGCGGGAGACGGTGGGAGCCAGAATCTGCGTGGGGTTCAACCGGTCTAAAAGCCTCCCCGCACGGCTTTGCCAGCAAACACACGCAGAGATACAGAGCTGGATTTCCTGCTCTGTATCTCTGCGCGTTTGCACTGGCAAAGCCGTGCGGGGAGGGGGGGAGCTTTCAGACCATCCAAACCCCACATAGAGTCTGGCTCCCGCCATCTCTCGCGGAGTCAAAATATGCATGGGGGAGGTGGTATGAAAGCGGTCTAATTCTCCTTCACTCAGCTACCAGGAGCATGGGGTATAAAGATTTCATTATTGTACTGCCCCTCATGTAGGTGTTTGTGTAGTGTTCTCAGAAGGGGGATTTTTTTTGGGGGGGGGGGGG